>JAULKJ010022233.1:0-17457 GCA_032355405.1 Rubia balearica
TAGGTTTTGCTTCACACTTATCACATATACACTTTGCCTTTTTGTTGGATTGAATTTTGTTGGATAGGTTACTTTAGAATCTTCGGGGAGAGTGGGAGTTGTGAGATTTTTACAATCTTTGGGGGAACTAGGGTAGTTTGGGAATATAGTTGAATGTATTGGTTAACTTATCTTTGCATGCTACACTCCTCTTTGATCTTTTCTCATTTTTGTTCACTCGAGAACGAGTAAAGATTTAAGTGCGGGCAGATTGATGTGCAATATTTCCTGCGTTAACCAATGCATTTAACACGTCTATTTACTCCTTGGGAGTGTCTGGTTAGGCATATTGTAGGTTCGTGAGTCTGCGACTTTGTGAGTGTATGCATATATGACCATGAGCACCATTTTAATCATCATATCCTAACTTAACTGGATCGTACCATGATAGATGAGGCATGATATTTTGTAGAAACTAGGGTTGTAGTGTAGCGACCATTGTCGTTTCAAACCTAGAGTCACCGTGAGACGCTGATCTGCACCTAAAAGCCCGTGTTAACCAACACATTTGACACCTTTATTATTATGTTTTTGTTGTTTGATTGCTAGATTTAGTCGGGTTTACATTACAAGGGGTTTAGATATCCATTGTTGGTTTTCTTGTCTAAATCCTTTATTTTGTAGACTTATTATACCTAATGAATGTTATGTCCTTATTAGCATATCTAGATATTTTTTATGAGCCTATTTGCTAGATTTCTTGTAAGCACTTCGGCGTAGTTTGTAGAAGGCTCCGCAAGGGTGGTAGTAGATAATAGAAGGTCATTCGCAATAATGGTAGTAGACAGAAGGTCACGAGTTAAAAGTGGTAGTATATGGAATCAAACCCGGATGAGAAGGAGTCAAAAATTGACCGACATGGCCGTACAATACTACATGGGTCATGCCAGCCAACAAGGATAGTGCCAGGAAGTTCTGGCACGAACCTTGTAGATCACCACGGTTCGTGCTGGCACAGTTCCTCGTGCGGCTAAGTATGGGCACGGGTTGTGCCAAACTACACGGCTCGTGCAAAACCTAAGTCAAAATGTGAAAACCAACTGCAACTATTTGCATGCCTGCGCTTTCAGTTTCCAAAAATTGACTCCAAGCCAGCGGCCCATAAAGTTATACACGGCCAATGCCGTTCAAAAGTAGAAATCAAATATTCCATCTGGTGGCACATGATGAACTATAAGGCTTGTGCCATTGAACTCATCAAGAAATGGCACCCAGTCGGCGGCCCGTGGAGAATGGCGTGGCCGAGTGCTCAGGATGACCGACATCGATGCCCAGCCGGTGGCCCGGGTCGTGCTAGGCTAAGCAGCACGGACCGTGTGCCATAGTACGGCCCGTGCCAGACGGGTGCTAGGGTTTAAGTTCCCTTTTATGGCCTATTTAAAAGCCTAAATTCCTACTACTATATATAGGAGCCTATGTCTAATAGGGTTGAAGTTTTAGCCTAGTTTAGTTTCATTCTCCTAATTTTTCCAATAGTAATTAGAGAGAGAAAGGGACTAACCCTTCTCTCTTAGTTTTATTTTCTCTTTGTTTTTCCCAAGGACATTGAGTCCAATAAAATATTTGGATTCAATGCTTAGGGAGTAGTAATTTAGCTTGGGGATTTAAATAATATTCATGACTTGGTAGTTATTTTGAGAATTTTAGGTCTTCATATCCTTTAGTACTTGTGATTATTATGTTGACTTGTGCTTTACATTCTTGTTAATAGCGTGATTGATACACTATATTGGTATACACCTTAGTCTACTTTCTTGTTGGCGCATTTATTGGTATCCCCTTGGAAAGTGTCGCTAGAGTAATAAGGAGAGTGACGGTCCATTGACCGTATGAGTGTATGCATGTGGGTCGTGAGTCACTGCTCCGATGATCGGACACTAGTGAGCTGGACTGGAGCCCGGTAGGTTACGGATAAAGATAGTCCTGTAGCAACTAGGGTTGGCGTAATTCAACTCTTATCGTTGTAACCCTAGAGTCAAGCATAAGGTGCCAATCATTTTTTCCTCTATAGGCCTAGGGAGAAGCATTTATAGTGGAGTACCTGGGACATAATTCTTTACGGGGAATGAATAGAACTGCACAGCAGTGGGGATGTTGTCGCACTTCCCTAACTACGGAGACGGTATCGGTGCAAGAAAATGAGAGTACCTTTATGTGACAGATAGGGGGAAGTATTGACCACTGATCACACTATGTGAAATAAGCATTAGGATAGGTTTATACGTCTTGTACTTGATTGAATCTAGGAGTAAAATACACTACCGGTCATGTAACGCAAATATCCCTAAGTGCTAGTTTTATATAGTTTACCCTCTCTTGTCTTTGTATGATTGTAGTTGTTAGATACACCACCCCCCCCCCCCAAAATCTTGCACGTGATCAGATAGACGAACCGATTGCGGCTTTGTATAGTTAACCTTTAAATTCCAAGCATCTCTGTGGACGACCCCAAATTTTCCGATATCTACCTTGTTGGTAGCTTAGTAGTAAGAATGGGAACAACATTTATATATATATATATATATATATATCTTTGATCTTCCTAGCACTCCGCAGGTTAGTAGATTATTAGCGACACCACGGAGTGCGGATGACAGTTGTTGACTTAAAGTTGCAAATGTTTGTGCGAGAAAATGCTCAAGCATGGAGTCTCTGGGAACCTTCATCAGGGCAGAGTGTGAATTATTCCACCACATCTCCTGCACAATTTGTGAACTCTTTCATATACAATGGATATCCACACCTTCCCTCCCCTTCTCTGTCCTAATTACAACCTTGAAACTAAGCGTTGGTGTATGGTTATCCAGACTTGTACATTGGCATAGTCCGCATTCTCCATTGATGTAATTCTCTCCAAAAATACTTCTTCTGCCTCTCCGACTACAGAGGCATATCTCGCCGCTGTCTCCAGGAGCAAATACTCTGGGGATACACTTCTTCTTCTGCTTCAAAAATATTTTCTATTTTTATAGTAATCATTTTAAAATTATTTTACCAAACACCAAAGAATTACTTATGTTATAAATAAAGCATTCCTTAATTTCATTTTAAAAAAATTATAATAATGGACAATTTATTTATTTATTTTTATTGAATTGCTTAAAATTTTCATTCTCCATAAAAAAAATTCTCTTTCTACAAATATAGGGGAGGAAATATTCTCGTCCATCAAAATCCTCATCTTAGGGAATGAGATAGGAAAGTTGTTGGAGTTAAAAAAAAACCCCATGTAGAATCACTAGTTAATGAAAATCTCACATTTCCCTCATTCTTCCATTCCTATTAAAAAGTAACTTTGATTCTTGGGAAAATAACTAGAGAAAAATACTACAATCTCGAGTTCAAATTGGATTGTAGGGTTTTGTTATTAATGATTTTTTGTGTATCAATTCATATTTTAATTTCAAATGCCACTTTTTTAGGGGGGTGGGGTATAAATAATTGGGGAACTAATGATTCCGGGTCATAAGAATCTCAAGAGTTAAGAATCCAGGTCAAAGAAATTTGTGGATCAATTTTTCCCTCATTTCCCCACAATTCATGGGTTTTTATAACCATACTTGATGTTTCATTTTCAGTACTTGATGTTTAAACCAAACATTGTAATGTGTTTTTATATGTCCCTTTTCACTAAAATCATGTGTTTAAAAGTTTATTATATTAAATTTTAATATATAATATATAAATTTGAGTAAATGAGTTCGGTGGCCCTTTAACTATCACAATCATTCACCTTTAGCTCTTTATAATTTTTTAAACACTTAGGGCCTCTTAACTTGCAGAAAGGTCGAGTTGTGACCCTTCCGTAAGGTTCAAGCGTCAAGTTCGGTCAACAACGTTAACTTTAAGGGGAAAACAGTCATTTCCCTTTTTATTTTTTCCTATTTCTTTTTATTTTTTCCTTTTCTTTTTCCTTCCCCTCTTCCCCTTCACCAGCAGGTACACAGTCCCATCACCAGCAGCGTTGCTCATCCCATCACCAGCAGAGTTAGGTCTATCGTGTTACTCGTCGGTATCAACAGATCTGTCGAGCCACGCCTAACGGAAATTACAACTCCTCCGACAACCATCTATGGCTATCTACGGAAATTGCAGCGCCTCTGACCCATTTACGGGAAGGAATCCTCGCCGGAGCCTAAATCGGAGAGTGACAGGTTACCGGTGGACAATGACGGCACCCTGCTCTATATGGCCAGGTCGATGGTCGGCAACGTCAGTGAAGAGGGTGGCGCTGGGGACTGGAATGTTCAGAGAAGAAGAAGATGCAGAGGTAGGTTTTTAATTTAAAAAATATGTAGGGGCAGGGTTTTAATTAGAAAAGGTTGAGGGGGCTGTATTTTAATTGATAAATATACAGTGGCTGAAATTTTAAATAAAAAAGATGAAAAAATCATTTCCCCCCTCAATTTTATCATAAATTCAGCAACTAACGGTATAAATTTTTGAATTATCATACTATTAGGAGGAAGGGCCACGATTAAACTGTTTTGTAAGTTGAGAGGCCAAAAGTATTCAAAAAAAAATAAAGGACCAAAGGTAAATGATGGTGATAGTTGAAGGGCCACCAAAGTCATTTGCTCTATAATTTTCATTTTGATTGATGTGTTAGGTTTTCAACGCGTCCTTTTAAAACTTGATATTGATGTTCCGTTTTTACTGTAATGTTATATTTTTATTTAATCTATCCTTTGATGTTTTAATGGTGCAAAATAGGTTTTTAAAATTTTAATACTAATGTTTTGTTTTTTTCGATATCAGTACCACATTTTGGTGCACAATTTTATGTTTTAAAATCCATGCATGTTTTTATTTAATGTTTACCTATTTTAGTTTGATAAATATCTTAATGTATTTATTTAATTTTCAATTATCCTCATTTAATGTGTACTTTATTATAGGATGTTTAACTATTTTGATTTGAGTCTCTTTTGTTTGCATTTAATTTTTAATTATTTTAACTTGTTGTGTATTTTTTTAATGAATTCATTTGATGTGTAATTTTTAAAGTTCTTATTTTATGTTCAACTATTTTGAAGTGAGTCTCTTTTGTTTATATTTGATGTTTAATTTTTTAATTTGATGTGTATTTTTAAATGAATTTATTTGATGTGTACTTTTTAAAGTTCTTTTTTTTATGTTTAACCATTATTGTTTGATGTTTATTTTAATATATTTATTTGATATTTAACCATATTTATTTTAGGGTAAAATGCATTTATACCCCCGAGTTATTTGTTTAGTGCACATACACCTCCTAGTTTTTCAAAAATTCACATACACTCCTCTCAATTTTTTGAAAGTACACATATGCCCCTCCCACTTTTTCAAAAGTGCACATATGGACCTGTAGTTGGAGATCTACACTTGAAAACTGAGGGGTATCTACACAAACAAGGAATTGGGGGTGTATATGGACCTTCAAAAAATTGAAGGGTATATGTGCACTAAACAAGGAACTAAGGGGCATGAATGCACTTTTTATTTTATATTTCTAATATTTATTTGATATTATACTCTTTTAATTTAGTTTTATATTTAATATTTAACTATTGAGTCCGTCTCTTAAAGGATAATTTTTCCATAAGTTGTGGAAAAACCAAAATTTAAACTACGAATTAGAAGAAATGAAGATAAAAATGTTGGGTTGCATTAATCGGATCATAAACTTATAAATACTGCTTGTTGCATAGTAAACAATTGGGAAAGAAATGAGGGTAGAAGTGAAAAAAATTAGAGAAATGAATTACGGGAAGGCGAGTGAAGAGAAGGCAAATTTTGCTAAACTGGAGGAGGTAAACAGTGCAGGGTTGACAAAAAATAAAGTGCAAAGATAGAAGGTGTATATGGGAGAGAGTAGTGGAACAGGAGACATTTTGGGAGATCCACTTGATAAATGAATGAAGGTCTAATTGTATGGAACATTAGAGCTGTAAATAGCATAGAAAATCAAAAAAATATAGGGATTTTGTAAATAAAAGTGGGATAGGTATGTTGGGACTGCTGGAGACAAAAGTGCAGAAAGAAAAGGAAATGGAGGTATGGAAAAAATATGGGACTGGGTGGAGTTTTAAGTCAAATGGTGAACTGGTGAAGATGGGAGAACCTGGATGATGTGGAAACCAGAAATTTTTCAGGTGACTGGAATTTTCAAACATGAACAGCTGATAGATATGGAGGTGAAAATGGCTGGTCTGAGACGAAATTTATTTGTGACAGTGGTTTATGGTATGAATGATATGGGGAGCATGAAGGAATTATGGAAACAGCTGGAAAGTCTAGAATTTAGTAGAAAGGATCCATCGATTATTCTGGGGGATTAAAATTCACCATTAGAGATGGAAGACAGAATTGGGGGAATTAAGGTGACATTAGCTGAGATTGAAGATTTTCAAGAGTTAGTAACAAAGCTGGACTTAACAGAAATGAAGACAATGGGGCCAAAATTTATATGGGATAATAGAATAATGGTGGGAGAAAGAGTAATGAGTAAAATAGATAAGAGCAATGATAAATCAAAGCTAGCTTTCAGTAATCAGAGAATCAATATGCAAAGTGTGTATAAATGGAACTTCTGATCATTTTCCTCTGCTGGTTCATATCAAAAGAGGACAGAAGGTAGCTGGGAAGCAATTCAAATTCTATAATATGTGGATTCAATCTCCACAATATAGATCACTGGTAGAAACAATATAGAGGAAAGGTGGGAGAAACATGGAGGATCTCAGGAAAAATTTAAAAAGATTAGAAAGACCATTTCAAGAGCTGAACGGAAGAGAGTTCTCAGAGATAGAAAAAAGAACTGCAATGGCAAAGCAACAGTGGATGGAAGGAAGTGGAAAGCTGCATGAAAACCCTCAGTCAGAAGATAATCAGAGGAATGTGCAGATTAAAAGAATCCAGATGATTGAACTGGAAAAGGCAGAATTCAAATACCTGAAGCAGATGGAAAAAATTCAGTGGATGAGGGATGGAGACAGGCCAACAAAAGTGTTTTATACAAAAATGAAGGAAAGACAATACAGGAATCAGCTGATATGCCTAAATGATGGAGGAAAAATGATTGGGGGTGGAATTGGGAAGGCACCTAATCTCAGTTTTTAAAAAGCGGTTGGGACAGAATAAGCTGCAAAAAAGAAAATGTGATGCAAATGCTGTCAAGGAGGGAGGAGTACTAAGTATTGAGCAACAACTGAAATTAAACTCAGAAGTTACAAGAGAAGAAGTCTTGAAGGCTCTGAAAGGGATTAAGACTAGCAAAAGCCCTGGATATGATGGCTATGGAAGCAAATTTTTCAGGGATACTTAGGAGATTGTTGGAGATGATTTTATTGCAGTTGTTAAAAGTTTTTTTTGCAAGGGAAAATATACCAGTAGATTTCAGCAAGGCAGTGATTGAACTCATTCCAAAAGTAAGTCAACCTTAAACCGCTACTGATTTAAGGCCAATATCTTGTTGTTCTGTTATCTATGAGGTGATCACAAAGATAATGTGTCCAAGAATGGGGGATGTGCTACCTGAGTTAATTAGTTTGAATCAGGGAGCCTTTGTTAGGAACAAACACATTGGTCATAATGTACTATTAGCACAAGAGCTTTTAAGCAAATACAAACTAAAAGGGTTAAAAAAAGTTGTGCCATTAAGGTTAATATTAATAAAGAATTTGACTCAATATGGTGGGATTTTCTGTTTGAGTGGCTGAAACTGTTGAAATTTCCTGCACTGTTAGTATCATGGATTGAAAGATGTGTAAGATCATCCAATTTCTGCCTGGCACTTAATGGTAATTATACAGATTCTTTCATAGGGGGAGTTGGTGTGAAGCAAGGTGTCCCTTTATCACCTCTGTTGTTTGTCCTGTGTATGGAGTATCTAACAAGGTTATTAACCAGGAGATATAAGGAGAGACAGATTGGCTTCCATCCAAGATGTAAAAAAAGTTGGTATTCATAGTTTACTGTTTGCAGATGACCTACTGATATTCTGTGAGGCAAATGATAAATCCTTGGAAGGAGTAAACAAGGTATTACAGGACTTCCCGGATGTAGCAGGACTGGAAGTAAATGAACTGAAATCCATAGTTTACTTTTATGTAATGGAGGAAGAAGAAATGAGTAGGCTCGCTCAAATTTTGCAGGTGAAAAAAGGATAACTACCAATTAAATACTTGGGGATTCCATTATCCACACTTAGATGGGATAGAAACACTTGTGCAGTACTTATAGAGAAGATATGCAAAAGGTTGAATTCTTGAGACTAAAAAAGATTGACTTATGTTGGGAGAGGGCAACTTATTAACAGTGTCATGTTGAGTATTGCATGATTCTGGTCTAGTATTTTCAAATATCCAGAAGAAGTACATGAAGAAATTGTCAAAAATTGTAGAGCATTCTTGTGGAATAAAAATCCCGATGAGAGATATTTACACCAGCAGCTTGGGAGAATTTGTGCAGAAGCAAGAAAAAAGGAGGCGTTGGCTTCAAAAATCCTTTAATCTGGGATCAAGCTGCCCTCTGTAAACACTTATGGAGCATTCAAGAGAAGAAAGATATTTTATGGATCAGATGGCTGCGGGCATACTACATAAAAGGGAAGGATTTAGGGAGCTATAAGCCACAACCAACACAGAGCTGGATTTGGAAATTTTTGCAAAGACTGAAAGGGATGATGGATGGAAAATTAGATAAATGTGTTAAAAAAAGGAGATTCAGTATCACAACTGCTTATGATATATTGAAAGGAGAAGTAGAAGAAGACACTTTGACAAGGGTGATATGGAAATCCAAGGTACTACCTAAACACGGTTTCTTTCTATGTATAATGCTTAAAGGGAGGTTAGCAACTGTTGAAAGATTTCAGCAGTTCAATATACTGTAAAACCAACAACATTGCAGAGTATGTGAGAAGGAAGAAGAGATAGCAAAGCACTTATTTGCAGACTGTAAATACAATGTTGAAGTTATGGAAGGATTAGGCCTGAAAAAAGTGAAGGATTTGAGGGAGATGAAGAAGTATATGAAGTTGTTGGTGGCTAGGAATGTGAAAGCTAAGTTCAGGAGATTGGTGATAACTTTATATAGCATATGGGAAGAACGAAATGCCAGAATCTTTCAAGACAAGAAAATGAGACCAGAGGAGCTGATGGGAGAATAGAAGAAAAGTAAAACTGTTAAGTTCAGGGAGATAGAAGCATTAGGGGAGTACAAGGAGGTTTTAAGAAATATGGGCTCGAAGAATGAGCTTATAAACAGTTAGCTATTATTTGCTTAGGGCTGTTTAGTTTTCAAACGGCCCAAAATTAGCAATATAAAATAGCAGGCAGCCTATTTTGATGAGTTCATATACTTGAACCTTTTTGGTTGGCTTTTTGTATGTAGTAAAACCTAAAGTGAGGGGTATAACTTTGTTTAAGTTTTGATTGATTTGAATGAAAAATTATTTCTCAAAAAAATTAATATTGCAACTAAAACCTTTTACTTTTCTATAATTCATATTCAACCCCACCAAAAATATTTTTAAGCTTACCAATTTTTGCAAAAATTATCCTTCAAACCCATCAGAATAAGGAAATGTTTGAGAAAAAGAAATAATTTAAGAGAATAGTTACATGCCACATCTAATTTCAAGTCTTGAGTATTATCGTATTTTTTTATATATTAAATATCATTTTATTAAAAATTAATTAACTTGCCCCCACCAAAAATAAATCTGGCTCCACCCATGCTCCTCATTTTAAAGAAAAGGGTAAAATTGATTCATACCCCCCAATTTTTCAAAAGTGCACTTATACCCCTGAATTAGCTGTGACTTTAAAACTCATACCCACCTGCCTGAGTCCGCTATTATTTTTTGGTGTTGGCCAATATTGGAATTACCAAAATAACCTCCACTTCATTTTTGAAAAGTTAAGGACCATTTTACCCTCAACTAAAGTCGGACCCACTCTTCGTCAACATCGATATAAAATGCCTTGTCAAAATTTTGAATTAAAAAACAGTGCAATTTGGACTAGGATTCAAAGCTCTTCATCCTCGACTTGGTCGGACGATATTTAGTTCCTGTTTCCAACAGTAATTCTAGCGAATTTCCCTCATCTGTGTTGAATTACTCGAACGTATTCAAGATATGGGGTGAAATATGAAATTGGTTTCTAATTTTTTGTTTTTTCTTTTGGGGCAAAACAATCATTTCCTTTGAGTCCGACAATGACCAAAATTGACCAATTTTTAAGATGTCCCCAGGGGGTACAAATGCACTTTCAAAAAACTGGAGGGTATATGTAAACAAAACAAGGAACTGAGGGGCATAAATGCACATTTTTCTAAAGAAAAATTATGGGAAAATAGTTAGGTTGAATGTCAATTACACTTACTGTAATTGTTGTTGGATTTTTTCCAACACGAACTGCTCTCTCCATTTCTTTTTGTATCACTATAGGTATATGTGCTTCGATTTATGTGAAGAAAATGAGTTAATGAAATTGAATGTAGAAAGTAAAAAGTAGAATGAGTGGATGAAATTGAAGGAATTTTGCCAAATTCCAATAAGGTAAGTGTACCACAAATAGAGAAACATAGGAAGTAACCACAAAGGCAATAATGATGCTTCATGGACTCAAACTGACAGATCATATTGCCTAGAAGTGATTATCAGGACACTAATGGTAAATTGTTTCATGCTTTTAGCAGAAAAGGAAATGCTATCAATAGCCTTCATGCAGAACTCTTGGCTATAAAGTTTGCTTACCAATCAGCTTGTACCTTAGGCCTTAATGACTACACCATTGAAATTGATTGTGAGATGGCTTTAAACTGTATTCCTAATCTTTCAAAGGCTCCGTGAAAACTTTTCCATATATCCTGACTACAAAGCTTTAAATATTCATCTCATCACCCTGCACATATTCAGACAAGCTAACATGGTGGTTGATCACTTGGCTAAGTTTGCAAAAATTCATATTCAATCTAATAGATCTTGGCTCTTTCATGAATTAGACCAGAAGGCTAAAGGCCTATTATATATTGATAGAATAGGACTTGCGTCAGTTAGAGCTCCAAATTAAAATGGATACTACTCATAATTTCCATTGTCTTTATCAGATGCAGCTTGCACTTGACCAGCAAAACTCCCGCCAAGGCAGGAAATTTCAAGAAAAACGGAGGACTCTCAGACCATTGCTACTGTATTGCTCAAGCACAAAACAAAGAAAAGAACAAAAAAAGAGACCGAACGAAGGGCAAAAAACGAGCTCCGATTATTGGATATCTAAATTTAGGAACAAATTGGTAGTCTGGTTGTTCCTAACTACCAATTTGTCAATAGATTTGTCTAATCGCAACAATAGAAGTAGTACTAAATATTTGTAATGTTTTTGCCTTTTGATCAAATTATGCATGTTCATAAAATTTATACATTTGGATATAGATCTTCACATATCAGCACTAAAGGATTGAGGATCCTAATAAAACTCTCAACCATTCCTATGGGTTTCATTATTTATAAAAAAAAACGGAGGAAGTATAAATAATTACATTAAAAATAAAACATATCTGAACTCCTATAGAGCTGGAGAATAATTAATTTAAGAAAAAAAAACGTAAGTGCATATCTGAACTTCTACAGAGCTGAATTCGCGAGGTATAAATTTGTCAACATAAATTAAGAGGGAAAAGAACAAAACAACAGTCACGCAGTTTTTCTAATCTAATTGATTATGGTAATCTTAATGGACGACAGATAATTGTGATGTGGCTTCATTGTTTGAGTCAGTCAAGGCAACAACGGAGACTCCTCCCCCTTCAGGAAACAGAGAACAAAGTCAGAAGTTGGAAAGCCATCTTATAATAAAATTCCCAATCCTTCTGACCGTATCCTTCTGACCATATCCTTCTGACCAAGACAAGATTAGAAGTTTCTCTGTCTGGTTTGACTTTGTGACCAATTTCACCAGCGTCAGTATGAACGGGAAACAAACACTCCTTCTGTCCCACCTCAAATTGCACACTTCACCAAATGTTAGTATTTACTGTCCAACTTTAACCACATATTTGAATAAATATATAAACAATAATATTAGCGTATTTAGCGGGGATGGATTCGTCATAACAAGTAGTTTCTGAAAAATAACTTTTTGTTTACCGTTATTATACATAGTTCGTCATAACAAGTAGTTTCTGAAAAGTAACTTTTTATTTACCGTTATTATACATAGTTAAACATATTAACGATTAGACAAGTTTCTTGGTGCGCGTGATAATGAATGTATTGAAATTTGAGCTGGGACGGAGGGAGTATCCCACAAAGTCCCAATTGACACTCCCAAATGACCAAAAATGTTGATCAAGTTAAGAAAATAACGCAGCAACCAGTAACCAATCACTAGAATTGGTAAAGAGGACACATAAGGAATGAAAGCTAGTTAGAATAACATAATCAGTAATCACTATCCTTGTCATTAACCAAACTGGCCAGTTCTTTCTCCTAATTATGCTATACATATAAGAGCCATGTGATAAATACAAAGGCGTTTTCTCTCTTTTACAAATTCCTATACGTATACTATGAAATTACAACTTCGCCTTTTATTACAACTGGCCTATTAGTAATTACCTCACCTAAAACAAAAACCAAAACTTGCAAAGCAGGCAAGATGAGTTAATGAGCATTGGCTCCTCCAATGGTGTCCATCCCCTCCGTCCGGCTGCGAACAATGCGGTGAAAAACCTCCCGGACTTGGCGCTCCAGCGGATCCAATCCGCCCTTCACAGCTTCATAAACATATCCGAGCTTCTCAACACTCTGCCTCACTTCATCATCATTTTCATCACTCAGAGGGAACTTAACCGAATTGGTGAGCTCATTGAGCTGTCTCGCCCACTTCCCTATCTCGTGAATCTCAAGCAGCAATCCACAGGTGTTCCTCCTGTCCCTCTTCCTCCCCTCCTCCATTATCCTCTCGTGAAGCGACATTATGGGCGCAGACCAAACGTACTGCCTGGGAACCGAGAGATGGCTCCCCAGACCGCGGTCCTGGCAGGGGATGGCGGCCACGAGAGCCCACATTGTAAACAGCAGGACGTGATTCATGGTGAAAACCGCAGCAGCCAATCCATTGGTAGCCATCACTTCATTAGCCCTGGGAGGAACCAAATTGTTCCCAATCGCCTGCAATTGCCTTGCAGCTGACCACGCCCGGGACACACTCCAGGACAAGGATCGCAAATGGCCTATGGACTTGGGATCCCTCTTCGCATTCTGGCGCCCGAAGGACCTGTTCCGATGCGCATAAGCATTGGCTTCCCTATCATCCAGCATTCCAAGAGCCAGATCAGTGAGCGCCTTTTTCGCACGCCGGAAATGCCCTTCTCCGAGACTACTCTTGTTACCATCCAACGCGCACAGAATGATCTCCACCTGCTTCTGCCACGACCTAATCGTCTCCATCCCGTCGCGAATCGCGTTACACACATCCAGAGCCTTCACGCTCCGCTCGAAATACTCCGAGATGTAGCGATCCATTGGAGGCCGGTTCAGGATCGCCCTGTTGTTCAACAACAGGGCCCTGAATCCATCCTGACAATGCAAGAAAACATCCAACAGTTTCCGCATCCATCGAATCGACAACAACTCGCTCGAATCCGTGGACGACAAATCAATTAAGCTCTCAGAAACGTGCTTCTGAAACACCTCCAGCTCTGATTCAAGCCTCGTAGGTGAACCCATGGTGTCCACCTGGTCCTTCCCAATGCTCAGAATCGAACGCCCGAAGCTCGCAAATGTTGACGTCGCACCTTGGTATTCTGTTGCTGGCATTCTTCTTCACTCACATAAAATAAAAATTGCCCAGAAAATTCAAACTATTGTTTTCAAGAATTAGAGAGAGAAATTAAGGGATAGAGGCGTTGTAGAGAGAGAAAGTTCAGAGAAGGAGGAGAATGTTGAACCCTACGAGGAAGGCGAGAAGATTATATATTGGGGCGGTTTCGGAATTTGGACCGCGTAAATGTATTGGTGGGTTTGTTAATTTTGCCCATATTTAACGTTAATTAATTTAGGATTAACCTTACTATAATTAGAAAGTATTTGAGGTTTTAATCTTTGGTACTGTAGTGAAAAGCGTTCAAAGGTTAAATTGTGTGGAGCCCGTGGCGGGCCCGAGTGACCTTTACCTGTTCTTGCCTACGCGGCCACGCAATGAACACGTATGTACTCCCTCTAGTTCTTTAACATTGACACACTTATTTTTGGCACAAGAATTTAGGAAAGTATAATGAGTGGTTGAGAATTCATTGAAATGGTAAAAAGTAAATGAGTGGATGAAAACAACCTAGAATTTGACAAAAAAGGAAATATACCAATATTAAAAAATCATCCAAAAAATGAAAGTGTGTCAATGTTAGAGAATCGAAGGGAGTATGGAAAACCTCAACTTGAGATCTGGACCGTTTATATTACATTTTAGGTCTTGTTAACGGTGACGATTGAGTTGGGTTATGTCATATCCCGAAGTCACTCAAGTACAGTAGTACTCCGTAACCTTTATTCCCTGTCCCAACTGTTCTTGGGCTCTTATTTTTTAACATTATTCCCCTCAAAATTTGATTTTATATTTGAAAAAATATATGAACAATAATATTATCGTATATGATATTTTCATTTCGTCGTAACAAGTAGATTCTAAATGTTAAATTTTTATTTACCGTTATTATACGTAGCTAAAAATATTAACAGTCAAACATATTTCTTAAACAGAGTAATATTTTTCTCTCCACAAAAATAGTTGGGACGGAGGAAGTACTTTTTTTGCCTTTGCCTTTAGATAGTGACCGTTTCTTTTTCTTGTTCATTTTTCGTCACATTATTATTTGTCTCCGATTTTCAAAGTACAAGTATAACACTAAGTAGTGCTATCAATTCAATTAATCTGGTCAAGTTCAGATCAAACAGGTTTGGGTTAAAATGGCTTGCGTTGAAATCGGTCAAAATCTATTTTTCGAGTCAGGTCGGATTGAAACGGGTTGTGGTTGAAATGAGTCGAAATTCACAATTAGTTTTTACTGTATTCAATCCTATTATATTTCACAATTAAAATTTTAACACTCAAATGAATATTAATTAAATAAATTTAAAATTAAGATTTTAAAATTTTATGCTATTTAACAATGAGATGGTCTCCGGTTAGGTAGCTTAAACAGCAAAGACCTTTATGCAATTCTAAGTCTATTCTAACTCTAGAGACCTATCTCTAATAATTTTCCGGGACTTATCTCCAATATTTTTCCAAGGACCTATCTCCAATATTTTTTCAAGGACTCTTCTCCAAAAAATAATTCATCATTTTCCCTCCAACTGCAATCTGGAAAAAAATTAAAAAATAAAAAATATTTAAATTGCAAAAAATCAATATGATCGTCAAATTTTACATAAACATCAATTAGAACTAGCAAAATATGAATCGAAAATCACAAAACATCAACTAAAAATTGCAGCAAAAAATTGCAGCAAATAATATATAAAAAATCAAATAAAAAATCAACAAAAAATAAAAAAAAACATGGATTACAACTAACCAAACATCAACTGAAAATTATAACATCATAAAATAAATATCATAAAACATCAATAAAGCATATATTATCATTTTTAATAAAAAAAACTGCAAATATCAACCTACATCACACAAAACCTACAAACATCAACTTCTATCAGTTAAAACTCACCCGAAAAATGAAAAAAAATATCAACATAAGAAAGAAGACACCACAAACATCAACCTATATCACCAAAAAAACTACAAGCATAAACTCAAATCAACTAAACCTCACCTAGAAAATGTAAAATACCAACATGAGAGAGAAAAAAAAGCTACAAATATCAACATATATCACCAATTTTTTTTTTTTGCAAAACATCACCTCGTATCAAGTAAACCTCACTAGAAAAACTACAAACATCAACATGAGAAGGGGAAAAAATTACAAACATCAACCAAAAAGTTATGGTACCTCAAGAGTATAAATTCTTAACTCTAGAAATCTTAAAACATCAAGAAAACTTAAATTAACATTTAAAAAAAATAAAACTACAAACATCATTCTATGTCACCCAAAATCTACGAACATCAACTCATATCACCTAAATCTCACCCGAAAAATGAAAATCATCAACATGAGAAAAAAGACACTACAAACATCCACCTATATCACCGGAAAAATTACAAACATAAACTCCCACCACATAAACCTCACCCGAAAAATGAAAAATACCAACATGAGAAAATAATTTTTAAAAAACTACAAATACAAGTCTATATCACAAAAAAACTACAAAGCATCAACTCATATCAACTAAACCCCACCCGAAAAATGAAAAACATCAATATAAAAAGTTTAAATTGTCAAATTAACTATCAATTTCAAAATGTCAAATTGAAAAAATCATAAACATCAACTAAAACAAACAAAAAATCATAAACATCAACAAAAAGTAAACTATAAAATTAAATATCAATTTCAAAATGTCAAGTTGAAAATTATAAACACCAACTATAACTAACAAAACTTCAATTGAAAATCATAAAATATCATAAATCAAACCATACACGTCAACCTAAATAAAAAAATAAAAAAATATAATTTTCAATACTCCCTTCGTCCTAGTTCAAATTGCACACTTACTTTTCACTCAATATTCCTTATCAAAGTTTGACCCCCAAATTTGAAGAGATATATTTACAATAATATTATCATATGTGATATTGTTGAATTCATCGTAAGAAATGGTTTCTAAAAAACCTCTCATTGTTAGGATCTCGGACATAAAAAACCTGTCGTGCCTGGGCAGCTAAGATGAACTTCCTCGAACCCAACTCAATTAAGGTCTACCAATGTGAAACCCATGGGTTTCTCCGTACAAACCCCAACTCCATTATCAACCCACCAGCACTTGAAAGCCATGACTTTGAACTCAACATAGTGCAACTCTCAAATTTCCTCAATCACATCGTAAAAGGCCATCACTGCCACAATAAGGTTTTTGTCTTTCCTTCTCGACTGCCACATCGATTTAGATTCAATGTAAACTCCACTGTTCTACGTTCTGCTCTTGTTGTCCTTTTCAGATGTTGCAAAAGTGAATCCATTAATATCATACCTTTTGTATCTTTTGACGGTTGGCCTTTTTGCAAAGGTACGAAGTTTACTAGGCGTGTCATTCACATTGCAACGATTATAAAACCAATTCACGATTGTGGAAAGAATGCTCTAGTTGTAAACTGTTTGAAGGCCACTCCGGATATAGTGCTTGTAAATACGACATGTGCTCTTGAACATAGATTACAGTTTCGCTACTATTCCGTAAAACACAAAGGTGAACTGTCATCAACTCAGCATAGAAGGGTGTATGAAGTGTACCTTTAGAAC
>JAULKJ010022336.1:0-17450 GCA_032355405.1 Rubia balearica
TTTTACTTTTTACCATTTCAATGAATTCTCAACCACTCATTATACCTTCCTAAATTCTTGTGCCAAAAGTAAGTGTGCCAATGTTAAAGAACCGGAGGGAGTATCTGTTCATACACTAAATCTGCTTGTTGGTTTTCATTCTAAATATTAAGTCATATTTGTATTTTGTAATACTACTCCTCTATCTCATTCTGACCTGCAATTTAATTATTTATTTAGTTAAAACTTCTTAACATTGACTCTAAAATTGAATTGGTATAAAAGTATAAATACTATTGTGTGATACCCTGTTATAATTTTAATTATTTTTAACAAGGTATATTAATGATCGAACATTTTTCAAGGCAACTGCTGAAAGTCAAAGTGTGCAGGTTGAAATGGTATAGGGGGAGTACAAAAATTTTCAGGTCAATTTCCGTAGAAATTAAAGAACGCATTTTGGTTGTTTTTTATCGAAATTCTAGTGTTCATAAATTATGCAAACAGTAGTGTAGGGCGGGGCCATTAAAGACGGTTATATAGGACCATTAAAGACATTTCTACTGTGCCTTCTCTGGCTCAGTCTTCCATTGTCCATAAAAAATGGTTCCAAGAACCGCATTTAAAAATGCCAACGAAGGCGGTTGAAACCGCTTTTAAAAATCCACGAGAAAAACCTTTAATAGGATCAGAAACAGTTCCCGAACTTAGAAACTATTTCTTACCCTCTTAAAAACATTACTGACAGAAATCAATTGGTTTCCAACATCGAAAAAACCCAGAACTCGTTTGACCCAATAATAAAACATCAACAGAAACCAACAATAGAACCAGCAAAAGAACATAAGTCTAGAAACATCAAATAAACAAAAATACAAACAAAAACACAGAAGATTTGACGGGGAGTTAAGCATCACCACAATCCAACGGCGGTAGTAGAGCTTGACTTGGTGGCGGAGCTCGATCCAGCATTGGTGGAGCTTGACTCGGCGATGGTGGTGGAGCTTGACTAGATGGTGATAGAGGAGGATGTTTGATTCGGTGCAGTAGTAGAGGGCGCTCTATCCAGCGCAGTGGTGGAGGACGCTCGCAGCGGTGGTGGATGGCACTCGATCCTGCATGGTGGCGGAGCTCAACTCAAGGACAAAGCTTATTCCAGCAGCGGTGGATCTTGACTCAGCGGTGGTGGGGGAGCTCGACTCGGCCAGGATGTGGTGGAGGCGCTGAAGCGAGAGAGAGAAAAGAGGTGATGGAGCGATCGAAGAGGAGAGGTGGTGGAAGAGGCATTGGAGCGGGATAGAGAAGAGGTGCTGGAGTGGGATGGAGAAGAGAGGTGCTGGAGTGGGATGGAGAAGAGAGGCACTTGAGTGGCTGGAGAAGAGAAGCGGTGGTGGAGGCGCTGGAGAGGAGAGAGAAGAGAGGCCGTGGTGGAGGTGTTGGATGGAGAGGAGAGAGAAGATGGAGGCGTTGGATGGAGATGAGAGAAAAGAGAGTCGATCGACTCGGCTGAAAACTAGAAGTATTAAAAAAGAAGTGAAAAAGTGAGGGCTTGGGCCAAACCCATTAAAGGTGGTGGTGGTTAGTGTGGTGGTACTGGAGCGAGTGGTGGTGGTGCTGGAGCGGATGGGGTGACTGGGACGAGTGGTGGTGGTGGTTGGGACAGTGGTAACTAGTGTTTGCGAAGGTTTTCAGCGGCGTCAATGGTTGCCAGCGGCGGCGACGGTGGTGGTTCCCGGTTGCATCAGTGGTTCCCGACGGTGGTGGTGTTTCCTGGCGGCGCAAGGCGGCGTCACCATTAAGTTTTTTTTGAAGAAAGATAGGTTTAGGAAGAAGGGTATTTTTGTCATTTCATTTATTGTTTTGCCTGAATTTGGTTTGTCAACCTCGAAAATAATGATTTTGGGTATATCGGCTCTAATTTTTCGAAAGTTAGGGTTCGATTGACACGTACAATAATTAGTTAGGATTATATTAACACTTTATGAGATTGTAAGATTATATTGACATTTTTATCATAAAGTCAGTGTTATAAATGTAAATAATCCAATATAAATTTAACGATATGTCTATCACAGTGTGTCAGAGGTGCAAACTAACTTACCATTTCGCACATAAGCGCCTTCTGGAAAATCAACAGGGATGTTTCCTTCTATTTCAACCAAATCAATTGCCTCTTTAACCTCTTCCACCGGCGCAAAATTTGCCTGAAAGTGCAGATATTTCAGTCTGTATAATTATTTTTTTAAATCTGCACTGTTTCCACAACATAATAGGAGTCATGGATTAATCCAACCAAATTAATATAACAAATGTGATTTTTGTGATGGTATGGAGAGAATTAAGACTCACTCCGTCCAGGTTAAATTGCATTGAATCTTTTTTCACGATTTTCAATAAATTTGTTTAGCCGTTAATATGTTTAACTACGTATAATCACAATAAATAAAATGTAAATATTTAGAAACTACTTATTGCGACGAATTCAACAATATCACATGTATAGTAAAAAAAAAAATTTATATATTTATTTAAATACGTGATCAAAGTTTAATAGTGTTAACTTGTTAAAAAGTAAAATGACAGGTTAAGCTGTTACATGATCACAGATACTAGAAGTCATTCAGAATGAAATCATGAGTTTAAATTTTAAAAAATGATAGTATATGATCACAGATGCTAGAAGTCATTCAGAATGAAATCATGTGTTTTAATTTTAAAAAATGGTATTATGAGTTGCAAAAGGAAATATATACTCCATTGCGTACTCTTCTAGTGGCAGTCTTACTATCTCGCTCCTCCGTCCCTCCTCGTTTTGCACTCTACTTTTTAAACATTATTTCTTATTAAGATTTAATCTCATATTTAAATAGATTTATAAAAAAAATTATTATTCATATTTAATATTATTCAATTCGTCATAACATGTAGTTTTTAAATATCAACTTTTTATTTTCCTTCATTTTACGTAGGCATACATATTAACAGCCAAACATATTTCTTGAACATCGTGATAGTGATTGCAGTGCAAATCTAATTAGTACAAAGGCAATAGAATGATTTTTTAAAATTTAACCCCTTTTTTTTTGATAAATTTTATATTATTTTCATCCACCCAATTTACTATTCCCTCCCAATACAACTCCCACTACTCATTTCAATTTCTTAAATTTATTATGACATCTGATAAGGGGGTCATAAAAGAAAAAAAACACTTTCAAAAAGTAACGTTCCCTAGTTTAAATCTGTTATTATTTTGTCAAAATTATACTGCTTTTGTCTCGACCAAAATGATCTAGTTTGATTTTTGGAGTCAACCCCATCGGTACATAATTATTAATATTTTTATTTCTTTGTGTACCAAAATTTTGAAAAAATAAATTTTAAAAACATACTCTCTCTGTCCCACTAATAATGGCAAATTACTATTTTCAAAGTTAAATTTGATAAAATTTAACCATAAATATAAATTAATCTATATATAATAAATATATATATATGTGAGATATTGTTGAATTCATCTTAACATATATATTTTAAATATCAATTTTTATGCAAAATCGGTATATAAGTTAGAGATATTAACGGTCAAACATGATCATTGAAAACCGTGAAAAAGCAAATAGGGAATCCAATAATATATCACATGATAATTGGCTCATCTATATTAATAAAATTTAATGCGAATTTGGCTCTGTTTGACTCCAAGAGTCAAACTAGCTATGTAATTTCGGTTGGGATGAATTTCTTTTTTAAAGCTGTATTTGGAAAAGATGAAGTTTGTGTTGATTTTTGCTGAAAAGTTTCCATCTAAAGTTTAGATTGCCTCACAAGAGGTCATCTCAAAAATTTGACTTTTCAATCATGCAAAAAAAAAATCATTTTATAGAAAAAGAGAAAAGTGCATTTTCACCCTAGCTATGTTTTGTTCAAAAGCACAGATATAATCTTGCAAAATTTGAAAGTGCAAATCTAACCCTGAATTTCGTTGACCAAAATGTCAACAACCAAAAATTTCAAAAATATGTGAAATGACCACAATACCCTGGGTTAAAAAAATTAAAAATAAAATTGGAAAAGATAACAAGAACCCTCTCTTTCCGTTCTTTTCCCGCCTCCTTTCTATGTGATTAGGGTTCCATGAAAACCCTCCCATTTGTTAGCCCTCCTTCGTAAAAATGCCCCCTTGTTCCTCTTCTTAAAGCGGCGGCGCTCGTGGCCAGGCAGAGCGGCGATGGTGGTGACCCTTTTAAATCAGTTGTGGCTCACCCTCTTCCGTCAGCGATGACTCGCCCGATGTTAGCGCTGGACAAAAGATGTTTTTTTGCAACTGGACTGAGTGGGGGTGGCACAGAACTCTAGCGGACATGAAGCGTTACACGGGCGAGTTTGACCAAAGGTAAGCTGGTGGTTTGCTGCGTAGGTTGAGCGGGTGGTGGCGCAAAACTTCAGTGGTGGTCGAGTGATGAATGAGTTTCCACCGATAAAAGCCTCTCGTCGTAATCCCTGAATCGCGTCCGATCTGTAAAACAATGCCCCCGAGGTCCGGGGGTAAATACTTCGATGCTTAAGTTAGTATAAACCTGTTCTCCCGAGATTATTGAATGGATCTAAGGTGTACCAAACCTGTGTATTTATAGGGAAGGAGAATCCGATCTTCTTTAGGATACGAGCTCCTTTTCCTTATTTGATATGCATAATAATTCAGGTATAATTGGTAACTCGAGATAGCTTCCTGGTAGGAATCAATAATATCCTTAATTAGGATTGGATCACGCGTCCTTTTCTGGGCCTCGAGTTGGACCTTAGTTATTACCCTAAGCTCGAAGCTCGTGGGCTTCGAGGAGTCGAAGCCCAGGTATCATCAATAGCCCCCAGAGAGGTAATATATCTTTAATGAATTTTATCTCTCTGACCTCGAGAGAGCTTCGAACTCTGACTTCGAAAGATCGAGGGTTCGAGGACTCCTCTATTTCGAAGTGTGCGTGTCCTGTGGGAAGGGAATACAAAGAGTTTTTCTCTTTTCCTTCAAATTGTTTGATCCATGGGATCTGGGCTGTCCACGTCGCCCGATAAAGGTGAGCAGTTGATCTGCCATCCACTTGCGTGGACAGGTGTCAGTCCTTTAAGAGGAGAGAGGAGAAATTATGCTGCTTCTGATTTACGCGCACGTTTCAAGGTACTTTTTGCAATAAAACTCATTTTTATTGACGGCAGTTATCATTGCCTTTTTCCCATTTATGCTGCAGGTATTCTGAAGATTTCGTATCAATCAAAGATTTTCCATCTTCTCTTTCTCAAATTCAAAAGTAAGTTCCCTCTTCTTCCTTTCTCTTTTCCCCCTTACTAGCACTTCGGATATTTACTTGATAGTTTAGAATGTTGAGTGGTAGTGATTCTCAGAACAGAGATTATGAGTATGAGGATAAAGAGGATGTGTTCTATAATACCGAGGTGGAAGAGATTGAAAGTCCGGCCAGTATTTATGAGGCAGAGGAAGAAGTATCTGTCGAGATTATAGGAAATCCCGGCTTAAATAAGGGAAAAGGCAGGTTGTGGATGATGGTAAGTAACCAGCATGGGGTACCAAGCATGGAATAGGAAATAGCAGTGCCGCCTTGGCAATGTTGGCGGCTGAGAAGGAGCGCCCCCTGGGAAACCCTGGTGGATTTATGGCATACGTCCGGCATGCCGCCACTCCACCTAAGGCCAAGAAACCCAGCCCCAAGAAGGGTGTGGTTAAGGTGCCCAAGAAGACCGAGATTTCGGTGGTTCCACACCTGGGTTTTGAAACTGTGGGGATCTTGGAATGGACTTACGATCCCACGCGTTTTGATGTCCTGGGGATGGGGTTTAAGGTTCAACGTCCCATCCCGGACAAGAATCAACTTCGGTTAGAGAACTGTAGGCCGGAAGACATAAAGGCTCTTTGCACAGAGACCCGTTTAGTGGTATACGGGCGATTTCTGAAGTTTGGACTCACCTTCCCATTTTGCCCTCTGTTTTCGAAGCTGCTGGAGGTGTACCAGTGTAGTCCTGCCCAAATCCACAGCAACGTCATTTGTGTTATAATGGGGTTCATGTACCACTGCCGCCAAGAGGGTATAGAGGCCTCATTCGAGCTTCTCACCGAATTATACCAGTTGAGGAGAGGAAAGGGTTATTTAACCTTTTATCCTCAAACTGAGAAAGCCTTGGTCTATTCTTCTTCTTCAGCGGGTGAGTGGAACAAGATGGTCTTCAGCTTCTCCAGGTTTAGATTATGGAGTGAATAAACAGAGTACAAGAGGGATATAAAAGTAAATATCTAAATCCTAATCTAGTCTCTAGAATCTTCTATTCTAACATAATTTGAAAAGGCAAAAATACCTCTGGGCTTACAACTGAAAAATTCTTGACCTTTCTACCCCTATGTTCTTGGCTATGAAATCAAAATGTGGGTTGGATCAACACTTTTAACTAAATCATAGGGTTAAATCAACATTTTTGATGAAATCATAGGTTAAGATTAACACATTCCATAAAAGTAGCACTCTCAATAAAACCTTTTTCATTATTGCTCAATATAATCTTTTATATTGTTAAATTTTTTCATTAACTTGTTCAACTGTAACTTCTACATTGCTAACGTTTTATGAATTGCATGGAACCCCTTTAGTGACACTGATCATTGAAGAACCACTCAGAGGAAAACGACACCCCAAAAAAAGCAAAGATCAAGCGTCTCTTAATCGAGAACCCCACTACTCCAGCTCCCGAGCAACTCCAGGTATACTAAACTAATCTCCTAAATAAGCACTCAAATTAGACAAACGATTGTAAACCGTATCTTTCTTAACACATAAGGTTAGATACAACATTATTAATGTGTTGATCTATCCCTGTTGCTAGCAATCAACAACCAAAACCTTAGGCCGTTCAAAGTAAAACATACATTCGGCCAGACTAACAGAGCATGCAAAAACAATCCTATTGCAAACCAAATGAATATTAACATCCCTTTACACCAAAAAATCAAGAATTTCGGCAACCAAATTGACTAACCTAGAAAACCCTTTCTAACAATTCCTCAGACCCACAATTTTGCCATAAATTAAACCAAAACAACAAAACGATATTCGCTACTCCTTGACTAAGTATCAATGAGCCATATTGTGGGTATATTTCAATCGGGCTTCCCATTTTTCAGGTTGACCTGTATTATGGTTGAAACGCCACTACGAGTGGCGCTCGTCTTCTGTTTGTCCCCTCCTGCTGCAGGAAATCAGCGACAACAACTATGGATGACAATGGGGGGTGGGTACGGCTTATGGTACCTTTCTACCCATGTCCACCTGAAATTTTCATACCCATACCCACTTCATTACCCATGGCGGGTATAATATTAAAATCCACCTCGCCCCATCGGGTATTATCCAAAATCCACCCCACCCCATCATCCACTTGGGTCTTCATACCCACTTCAAATCCATTTTAATCACCTCATTTATATCACCAAAAAACACCTAAATTTTACTTTAAATTACTAATTTTAATACTAAAAGTCTAATAATACTTACATGAAAATTATAAGTAAAACATGTGTATTATAAATAAATAATAGTTTATTATATAAGAAATTAGTGTGTACATAGCGAGTATATTGGGTCGGGGCAGGGGTGGATGTGAATGAACTAATATCCATGTCTGACCCACTATCCATGGCGGGTATCAATTTCCATACCCATATCCGCCCTACCCCCATGAAAACTACACCTATACTCGCCCCATTGGGGCGGATGAGGAGCGGACCTCCACCGAAACCTGACCCACTGCCATCCCTAACAACAACCGGGATCTTCGCTGAGAGAGAACAATCTGGAGTAATTGGATGCATATGGGGGTTACCTTTGGTGTCGGGAGAGACGAACGGGTTGAGTGAGAAAGGAAGAAAGACGAATAAGGGAAAATGAAAAATGGATTAATAAGTAACGAGGGTGATATTGTCTTTTCAGATTTTCCAAATTTCAAAATTTCAGAGAGGTATAATGGTCATTTTACAGAATCATAGCCACATTGGTCGTTGTCGGGGTTAGATTGACACTTTCGACCAAAATATGGGGTCAAATTTGCACTTTCAGATTTTACAGGGTAAGATCGACACTTTCGACCCAAACATAGCCTTTTTTTTAATTTAGCACTTTTCTCAAAACTAAATAATCTGATAGGCCACTAGTTCTGGAATGGCTTGTCATGTCATTGGTAGGGACGATTCTAGTATGGTTACCATCACATTTTTTACTAATACCACATATCATACCAAAAATTCCGGTATATTGTTCTTAGAGCCAAGTGCATATATAACCCTACATAATTGACGAAAGTGCAGATATAACCCTGCAATAATTGAAAGTGCAAATATAACCCTAGATAATAAGTGAAAGTGCAAATATAACACTTTCCGGTAACTTTTAGCCGGAATTTCATCAAAAGACATTTTTGCCCTTCTGAAAAAATAAAATAGAAATAATTTTAAATTAATGGTGGTCAACTGCCGGTCAACCACCGCCGGTCTGGCGGTTGACCGGGGGCGATTGTCCACCTAAATTCAGCTTTTGGTCCAAGGGTATTTTTGTCATTTTTGGGGTGGTCAATGCCGGAAAAACACGGCCAACGTCGGATTTCTCACCAGAAGGTTATATTTGCACTTTCATCAATTAGTTAGGGTTATATTTTCACTTAAAATTATCTCAGGGTTATATCTGCACTTTCTCAATTATATAGGGTTATATTTGTATATTTCCCTTGTTCTTAAAAATCAGTGCCATACCAAATCCTTAGTCCTATAGAAAAAAAGTTGGTTAATATCGGTACATTATGGTTGAATACCACCAAATATTAAATATAATGGACTCCATATTAATTTTTGTTCATAAAGAAAATTAAAATAGTTAAAATATTCTTTTGTGTAATCTAAGTTTCACAAAGTTTTGTTTTATGCCGACTAACCATTAAACGGGGTTATTTTATAATTGATGGGGGTGATTTGATGTTTATTTTGATTTATTGCAAAGAGATTCCTATAACTTCAAAAAAAAACTTTAAAATGTATCGCAATGTATAAATAGTTAAAAATTGACCCAAGAGTTTTTTAAATGAAATTTTTCATGACTGCTTTAATCGTTAGTCGGTTTAACAGAAGAATTTCTCATCAAAGTTTTAGAAAATTAAAAATTCTCTAGTCATAATAATAAATTAAGTTAATATAAATTTTAAGAATTATAATAAGTAAGTTTTAAGAAATAAAAGAAAATAATTGGATTTTTTTGTAAGGTTTAAATTATAATTGTTACTTGTCAAGAAATATAGCTTAAGAAAATAATTCAAACTATTACCGATACATATACTACCTATGAAACCTTGATACATGAATCACCTCACCAAAACTAGCTCGATAAATACCCACAAGCTGGTCACATGACAACCAATCCCAGAAAGAACGGAGAAACACACTCTCCACAATATCCTCTGCTAGGCCATGATCTAAGATAGGTAAGCATGCCACGTGAGCCACGGTCGCACGACCAAAGGACCTATACATATAGATGAACAACATATGATGAAGGTAAGTCTCTCCTACCCTGAAAAATATAGAAAGACAACCTCACTATATTGAGTGTTGGATCTCCCTCCCCGAGTACCAATCCCATGGGCTTTTCTTGCAGCTACTAAAAGAGGATGGATTCGCTGGACCGATTCTGAAGTCCATCATCACTTGGAAGGAGTCTCCTACATCAGTGGCATCGTCTATGGGGATAATATTTTCTTTCTGAGGTTTGACAATCCTTGGGAAAAGTTAGAGCCCACGTTGGAGTCACTGCCCTATCAACATTTTGGACTATGTAATGGGCCAATAAAGTAATTTAATCTTCCATAAATTATAGAAAAACTACATTATATTTAAATTTAAGGCAAAGTCTCCATAAGTTTATGGGAAAATGGAGTTTAATTAGAATTGTAAAAGGTAAAAGTTTTATTTGCAATATTAAAATTTTAATATGCAACGTGTACTAGTTATAAAGTTTATAACCCGAATCATGCAACCTAAATTTTTTATTTTCATTTCTTCTAATTTGCACTTTAGATCTTGGTTTTTTCATGACTTATGGAAAGACCGTCTTTCAAAAGACGGACTCTAAACTTAAATATTGTACTTTTTAAAATATTTTAATTGCAATTTTTAGTTAATAAAATTTTACTTATGATTTCATTAAATTTAAAGATGACATCGTTATTATATTTTGTCTCGTCTATGGTATCGTATTTCTTAAATATAGTATTTTTGTATAAAATTAAAAGTACCATGACAGTTTCACAACATATAAATATATGGTAATGTAAACTTTATAGGAAAAAAAGAAAACAAATATCCGTACCATAACAATTACAAAAATTATTATACTTTCTCTGTCCCAGATTAAACTGTCGTTGAACTATTCATTTAGTCAAAATTGACTAATTTAAATTAGAAAATTATATTGATATATAAGTAAGGATATTATCATGTGGCATAGTATTATATTTTTCTTAATGTATATTTTTCAGCGTAGTAATTTTTTATAATTGGCAAATTTTTGGAAAAAACCGTCTTTCCATAGGCATATGAAAAGATGGGGTTGAATTGGAATTATAGAAAGGTAAAAGGTTTTAGTTGAAATATTAAAAATTTATTATGTAACATGTAGGAGTAATAAGTTTATGACCCGATTAATACAACCCGAAAATTTTATTTTGATTTCTTCAAAGTTGCAGTTTAAACCTTGGTCTTTCCATAACTTATAAAAATACCGTCTTTCAAGAGACAGACTCTCTATAATTTTACATAGTTAAAGATATTAATGGCCAAACATTTTTTGAGTTGACTTTCAAAAGCCAAAATGTGCAGCTTAAGATAGGACAGAGGGAGTATAAAGTTTTGGGTAAAATGCATTCATACCTCCCAGTTTCTTCGTTAGTCCACATATACCCCCCAATTTTTCAAATGCGCACATATACCCCTGGATTAGCTGTGACTTAAAAACTCATACTCCTCATGCCTGAGTCCGACGTTAACCTATTATTTTCCGGTGTTGGCCAATATTGAAATTACCAAAATAACCTCCACTTTCATTTTTGAAAGTTAAGGACCATTTTACCCTCCACTGAAGTGGAGCCCACCTTCATTAACATTGATATAAAACTTCCTTGTCAAAAATTTGAGTAAAATAGTGTGATCTGGACTAGGATTTGAAGCTCTTCATTCGCGACTTGGCCGGGCGAGATTTAGTTCCTGTTCCCAATCATAATTCCAGCGGATTTCTTCACCTGTGTCGGATTACTCGAACGGATTCAAGATATGGGGTGAAATCCAAAATTGATTTCTATTTTTTGATTTTTTTTTCTTTAGGGGCAAAACAATCATTTCCTTTGAGTCTGGTAATGACCAAAGTTGACCAATTTTTCAGATGTCACCAGGGGTACAAATGCACTTTCAAAAAATTGAAGGGTATATGTGCATAAAACAAGGAACTGTGGGGGTATAAATGCACAATTTTTTAAAAAAAAATCATAACATTTAATTGTTGTTTTAATTACTTGATCCCATTTGTGTTTCCCCATCCATTCAAGATTAAGGAATATAAGGATGTCATACACTGATATATATACCCAACTAGACCAGAAAACAAAAGGTTTGCTACACCTGGCTGGTTGTGCCAAACATATGAATACCTTGAATGGATGCTACCGATACAAATATTTGCTGGTCACACTATTAAGGAATGGGCTTCAATTTCAAACAAATTCCAGCAAAGCATATGAAGGCGAAACACACATCCAGATGATCATACAAGACCAGGAAAATGCAGACTACAACTGGAAAATCCATCTGCACAAGACTAGAAGGAATTTGGGGACACACCTAAGTCCAACCAAACATAGGAACAAATTGAAAATCTGGCCCGTGTTTAGCACTAACACAGGGGGTGGAGGTGCAAACACTGGAAACATTTCCAATATTTTCCTTTGTTTGCTTTCTCATGATGAAAAGTAAAAGATAAAATGGTAACCATTTTGCCTTTTGAATCACTTTTGTAAAAAGTCAAGTTCAATCTTGACCAAATCTCTTGTAAAATCTCTATTAAAGTTCTTGGATAGAATTGGAGACCTAAATAAACATCCCACCCATTAATATGAGTTTTGATTAAAAGAAAAGTGTTTCCCCATCCGCCAACTTAATAATAGAGTATGACGTTGAATGCTGTATGCATAGTAGTCTCCCTCTCATAAATGTTTTTTTTTTCACATTTTCAATGATACGTTTGACAGTCAATATCGTTACATATAATAATTCCTCATAAAAAATTAATATTTAAAAAATAAATATTAAGATGAATATAACAATGACTCATATAATTTTTTCATAAATATATTAATTTATATTAAAAGTCTAAGTTTATCAAATTTAATTTTAAAAAAGTAAATAAGTCAATATTTATGGCACGGAGAGAGTATTTGTTTTCTGAATTATATTCTTATCGCAGCCTATAATAATTTATTGTCACTATGTTCGAAAGGTAAGACTATCTTATTTTAAAATAATAATAATGAGGAATATAGTAGATATTTCTAAATCAGTGTTTAATAGAGACAAATCTTAATTGGATGATTCCACCAAACTCCTCTTTTTGTTCGTCTTTTTTGATGTTGATAGACATCACATTTTTGGATTCTCCCTAATAAAAGCGTGTAAATTAGGTGTTTATCTTTGGAATTTTAAGCATTTTAGTCATAGTTTTAATTGCACTTTGCTTCTCCCATGTCTCTGTCTTTTTCTTACATATTAATATTGTCATGTTTACCATTGTCTGAAGTTTTATTTTATCTATTATCGTTCTCCAACCAATCTATCGTTTTAGAGATTATATAAGAGCAGACACATCTCTTTACAAAATTTCTGATCCACTGTGTGAGTTACTTAGAATAGAATTAGCATTATAGTCCCCCTGTAGAAATAATGTTCATAGGCAAAATACTTGTGAAATGGCGAATATAACATTCAAGTTTTTGAAAGTAAGGAAGCAATTTTAAATTTTCACCGAAAGTGCTGAAATAATCCTATAGTACCCTTATCGGTGATGACTAACAAATCCGGCACTGACTCTAACAAATATGATGTTGACTTGACATGAAAAGACTAAAATACCCCTTGAATCAAAACTGAAGTGAGATTCCCGTTTGTTTCCCTACTGGAACCACTCTCCCTTTCAAGCCCAACCCAACCCCACCAGAACCCTCCCTCCACACCATCGTCCCCAGCCCCTTGGTCCTCACCTTCTCACCGCAGCGCCTAGCCAGTTCAGCAGTGTCGCTCTTCCCGTATCATCATCGGCGAAACACCTCCAGCCGAAGCAGCACCAGGGCCATTTCAAACATTACGGAGGCTCTTCCAAAAAATTAATTTGATGCCCTCTAAGTGATTATATATAAAATTATTAATCATTAAATATCAAACATTTATTCAAGTACAATGTAATTTTCAATAAACTAGTGAAAATTTATTTGAAAATTTCTATCCCCCTAACTTTTCTCGAAGCAAAATCATCGATTAATTCATCAAAATTTATTTTGTCCAATAAATCATTCTCAATTGCTATCAATGCTAGTCCAATTAGTCTTTCTTATAACATTGTCGAGCGCAAATAGAACTTCACAATTTCAATTTTGAAAAACTTCTCTTTGCAGAAGCAACCATTACAAGAATAGTTAACTTAATTCGATATGCAATAAGAGAATTAAAAAAAATCCATACGTTTCAAAATTTTCAAAATATCAACAACTCCCATTTTTTTCATTTGGCAAGAATTCTCTTAGTAGTTTTAACTCCAAAAAGAATTCATTACCATCAATATCAGATTGTTCCATTTCTTAAGAGATGTTTCAAGATTATTACAATAGTTGAACATCATCTATAAAGTGTAACTTATTAGAAGTGAATAAGAAACCAAACACATTATCATATTGGTGATATTCTTCAAATTTAGAAGTAAGTGAGGTAATTGCTTGATCAATAATCATTATTGGAAAGTACCCCATTAAGCACTGGTATTTCACCGCATAGGCACCGGTATTTGAATCCTTGAAAAACAATGCCTAAGTGACCGGTGCAAAAATGCAGTTACATAGGCACCGGTAAGTGGTACCAGTGCTAGTATCTGTATGAACTACTGGTGCTACAAATATATATTCCAGCACCGTCCTACTTAGATACCAGTAATTCAAGATGCTTGTTTGAACCGGTGCAAGTATATAGGTGATCAATAAAAAAAATTGGCCAGTGGGAATAAACTCACCGGATGGAATATGAAACCCAGAAATTCATAAAGAACAAAACAAAAACTAGTTTTTCATTACATATATTTGATTATACATAACAGCTCACAATTCATGAAACAAACTAGACTTCAACATAGATTAACAACATCAACTATCATAAAAAAATATAACCTAATCTCCATAAAGTCTAGATAACATCAACAAACCACAATTGTGAAGGTGACGTCGGATGCAAGAGATGAGGCGAGGTGGATCTGAGCTAAACCCGGTATTTTTTGTGAATCTCGCGACTCCAACCAGCTACTGGAGCACAGAGAGATAGCATCGGGGCTGGTCCGGGAGAATACGTCGAGGCTAGTGCGACGCGGAAGATGAGACAATGACCGGAGCGGTGGAGATAGCGCGAACGTTAACCAACGGCGATAGCGTGCTCAAAGAAGGCCTCAAGGTGTGCAACCGGAGGAGAAGCGTTGTCTACATCGGCGCTAGATCTGGAGGGGCGGAGAGGGGGTCGTTAGCTTCGAAGTCAACAAAGGCTGGGCGGCGGAGAGAGAGAGGTGGTGGAGGAGGAGGGAGAGGATGGAGAGGAGGAAGAGTCAGGGAGAGGTGGTGAAGTGAGGGTTATTAGGAGAAGAGGGTTTTATATGATTAGGGTTTTTATGCTCTAACTTGGATCAAGTTGGGGTTTTTATTAACACTGTAGCTCCGGTATGAAAACAGGTGCCCATGGTGATCATACTAGTGCTAGGTACATAAAACGCAGCTACGTGACACTGCTTTAAATGGGTGTTTTAATTTATTTTTCTTTCCGAGAGCAAAGAGAAGAAAAATATTCTAAGTGCCTAGCACCGGTATGAAAACGGTGCCTATGGTGATCATACCGGTGCTAGGTACTTCAAATGCAATTGCGTGACGCTGCTTTAAATGGGAATTTTGATTTTTTCTTCCTAAGAGAAAAGTGAAGAAAAATATTCTAAGTACCTAGCACTGGTAGTCTGACCGATGCCTATGATGGTGCTACTGGTGCACTAAAAACCACTCAAAAATACAGGACAAAAATTCAAAATTTTCATTTTCTCGCTACATATTAGCACTGGTATGACTGAAAAACAATTCCGGTGCTAGTATATTTTGCCCTCTAAGTTAAAATTTTTATTTTTACAATTATGTCCATAAGAATAAATTTGGAGAAGGCCAATCACAAAATTGGAGAAACTAAAACGCAATTAAATAAGGGAAAATTACGTTATTGAAAATTGGGCAACAATGGGTGGACAGAAGAGCTTGTAACATAATTCTTTGAAAATTACATTGTGACCCAAACCTGGGTTAGTCCATTACCATTGCTCTAAAATACATGATTTTTGTTATTCTTGACTAAATATAGAAATATAAATAAATGTTTTTTTTGGTAAAATATTGAAAACACTAGTACTCCCTCTATTTTGTTATTTATGGCACACTTACCTAAATGAGATGTTTTCATTTAAATGACACACTTTCCATTTTTGGCAAGATTCCTTCAATTTCATCCACTCATTCTACTTTTTACTTTATATATTCAATTTCATCCACTCATTTTCTTCACCTAAATTCAAGCACCTAAACCTATGGTGTTATAAATAGCAAAACAGAGGGAGTACATGTTATAGAGTAATTTATGGTTGATCAGTTGGAAGTTACTAAGTGAAATTGGAAAGGATTATGGATATGTTTTTGTGCTCAATGTTTGATAAATAATCCTTTACATACATAGAAAACACAACGGTAGTGTATAGGGTAGCATCATGTTCGAGTGGATTTCAATTTGGAGTTACGAGTAAAGTTTTTACCTTTTGCACTTAGGTCCCTCCAAGAAAGTTGGAGTTGTCGAATAGCGAAATTGGTGAAACCAAAATTCAATTAAATAATATATGATCACAACTCTGCAATTTGGGCATGTATGGGTGAAATGTTGGAAAGCGCTAATACATGTTCTTGAGTAGCTCATACCATAAACCCATTTTCAAGAGTGACTCATACCATAAGCCCCTTTTCAAGAGTAACGCATAACATAAACCCATTTTTTATTTTTTATTTTTAATGAGAACTAGTATTATTACCATTGCTATTCCTCAACATGCCGGTGTTAGATATTTTCCACCAAAATTTTACCCGTCAAAATTACTATTCCGGTCATTGGCACCGGTATTAGCACCGGTATAAGCCATTCATCCAAAACCGGTGCTGGAAAATATTAAATTCAAACTTTTTTCTTTAAAGGCACCGGTATCTGGCACTGGTATTCATTGTACCGGTGCTGATTTTATTCATAGGCACCGGTGTTTTGTGTATCAGTGCTGAATTTATTATATGCACTGGTATTTTGGTTTTGCCGGTATCACTAACATACCGGTGCTTATGTACCTGTTTTCTAGTGGTGAATATACAATAAATAATTCACTTTAAATGATTCTTCCAAAGTTTGTGAAACAACAGATGCATCAACTGGAATCTCATCAAAATGTCTTTTTCTTTTAATTTCACATCTCTTAGAAAATATGGGATCAATATTTAAATCAATTGAAATTGTTTTATCTATATCCATAGTATCAAAAAAGTCGATTTCTCTATATTTCTCAAAATAAAAAATCAATCCCTTAATGTTATAATAGCATCATCAATAATCATATATTTTGATTGCCAATGTTTACTAACCACATTAACCAAATACAATATATCATAACAAATAACTATGGAAAACTTAAAATCACCAAAACTCATTGAACGCCAATAATTTCGATTCACTTCTTATTTTAGAATCCTTATCATCATAATCATCACTTACTTATGGTATGCTTCTGTAATTTCAACAATTTGAAATCGTATAACTTTAACACTATCAATACGAGTCTCCCAACGTGTGGATGATAATGATTTAAGAGTGAATTTGTTTTAAATTTCTTTCAAAATATTCCATCTTGTAGTAGAGCTTGAAAAAATTGTAAAACCGTGTTATCTTAATCGGTCTTGGAAAAGGAAAGAAAAAAGACCTTCTATATTTATTGTTTAATTGAAAATTTTATTTATTAAATACAATCCTATTAAAAGATTTAAAAATTGGGCCCTCAATTCTTTGGAGG
>JAULKJ010022638.1:0-17442 GCA_032355405.1 Rubia balearica
ATGTTTGGTTCATTTTATTTCTATTCTCTTAAGAGTAGGTAGAGAGAGAAAGGGATTAACCCTTCTTTCTAATTTCTTTTCTTCTTGTTTTTCCCAGGGGCATTAAATCCAATTAAATATTTTGGTTCAATACTTAGGGATTAGTGATTTAGCTTGGCGTTTATATTTGTATTCTTGATTTTGTATTTTTTTGGGAGATTCTATATATCTACCTTTCCTATGATGGTTATGAATATTATGTTGGCTTATTCTTTCCATTCTTGTTAATTGTACAATTCTGACACTAAGACGGCCCACACCGTAGTCTAATTTCTTGTTGGTACATTTATTGATATCCCTCACGAAAGAGAACCTAGATGTAATAGGGGTAGCGGGGTCCAGGATCGTATGAGTGTGTTCATGTGGGTTTTCAAGTTACCGTTACGATGATCATACACTAGCCTTAGCTGGAAAATTGGCCCGAAGGGTAAAGGATGGAGGTAGAGTTAGTATCAATCAGGTTTAGTGTAATTCACAATCTTAGAGTCAATGATAAGGTGCCTATCCCTTTACCTCTATAGGTCAGGCGGTGTCGATGGAAAAGAACGTGCACACCCTTATGTGACAGATCGGGGGTAGTGTTGACGATTGACCATACTACGTTTCATAAGAATTAGGTTGGGTTCATATACCTTGAATATGATTGAATCTAGGATCATAACATATTACCAGTCATGTTACGCAAATATTTCCCAAGTGCTAGCGATATATAGTTTTACTCCCTTGTGCTCTTGCATACTTTTAGTTGTTAGATAAACCCTCTCCCCTAAAACCTATGTTTGCATCATTAGCTATGACTCAATTACCGCTGTGGTAGTTAACCTTTAAATTTCTAGCATTTCTGTGGGCAACCCTGGCCTTGCCACTATCTATACCATAGGTATTGTAGTAGTAGGAACGGGAGCAATATTACAAACCTTTATCTTTGTGAAGCCATTCCTCAGCTTAATTAGTACATCCCCCGTTAAAAGGTTGAGTGTTTATTAGTGACACTGAATGGAGATGGATCATATATCATGCCCCCAATTACTATCTTCCTCTACCGCCTCCTGGTATGATGATAGCAGTGGCTGAAAAAGTCCTCCACAAAATTGGGGAAACCTCACCCACTGCAAATAGACCACAGAATCCCAATCTCCCGATCAGAATTAATGATGGCCTCTCCGTGCACATCACCACTGTACCTCGCTACGCACTTGAGTGCCAGATGAAATATGTCACTATTTTTTTTGCCTTTTCCCGTGGTTTTTAGGTGATGATTATATCATAACCTAAAGCATCGTGGGCATAACCGTATCCCTCTAATTCTTCCAGCCAAAGCATACAACCACCTCCTTGTGCGTCATTGCTCTATCCACATCCCCCAGATGGAATATCATGACCTTCCCCCCAAATCTATTCACTCCCGCCTTGACAGTTTCCACAAACTCCAAGGTATATCTAGTATAAGTGGGGGTCGCTCTCTATGTAAAATGCTTGAGCCATATCTACCTCAGGAGCCCTCAGACCAGTTTGTAGAGCTTGATTTCTTTCAAGACTGTTTTGTCTACAAATTTGGTCTTAAGGATCGAGCATCCCACAAGATGGCCATATCACTCTTTCTTCTCTGGAGTAAGTGTGGTCAAACCCATAAAGGGTACGCTTAGCTTACCTCTCTGTCAATGAGGTGGAATGATAGACAATGTAGAACAGCTAATAGCACAAGGAAAACAAATAATATCCCAAAAATTCTTAACTACCACCCCACACTTAAAATTCTTCTATAAGAATGAAATAATCACAACCAAACCCAACTTTTCAAAATGTCCAAAACATGTAATTACCCAAAAATATCCCAAAATTCAAAAATTCCACAATTTCTATATGGATTGACTGAGTACCTTAGATGAAGATCAAAGCTGAATTCTTACAGATTTGTGATTGTGGAGTGTGCATGACTTCTCCTAGACAATATTACAGCACTCCTTGACAATCAAAATTTGAGTTTTGGGACAAACCTCAAGAGAATGACCGAACTGAATTTCCAAATTTCTTGGAAAATCAGGATGTTTTTGTTTGAAATAATCAATGGGATTCGTAAGTCATGGAAAAAAGTGCTTTTAAGAAAAATTTGAGGCAATTCAGACAAGAATTGATTGAGATGTGGAAGAAATTTGAAAAGAGGAAGAAGGGGCTCGATTTTCAAGTTTTGTTGGGTTTAGAAAGATGAAGAAGATGAAGAACAATATGATAGGAATAAGGCTTATGTAGAGGGAACATGCTTTGTGATTGGTAGGCACGGTCGGCATGGAAGGCATTCATCGACACGGCATGTGTAAGCTTTGAATGCCTCATGCTAGGGTTGAAGGCCTCGTGCTAACATGCTACAGCATGGTCCATGTTAGCTTTCTCTGGCCCGAGCCATGTTGGTCTTCTCTGGCACGAGGCTAGAACGGTCAGTGCCAAGCGTTGTTCCTTCCAATTTGTTTAGCAACAATCCCTACTCCTAAAAACATGAAAACTGAGAGTATCATTGTTCCAGTCAAAATATTGATGACTAAAAATCCCTAAAAACACAACCAAAAATCAAACAGAGTCTAAGAATTCAAAAGAAATTTTCTATAAGCTACTAACACTAAATAAAAGAACCATTTCTTTAGTGTTGTCCTCACGACTTATTATTTCATGCATTTTTAGAAGGAAAATGGGTTGATAGGTCACTGGAATTACCACCCTCGACACAAACATTAACCACGTCTCTATGGATGGGTCTCCACAATACCTTTGTTTACCTCTTTTATTATCCAATGGAATACACAGGTAGTAGGCAACGAAGGAGAATAAACTACTTTGCATCATCATGACGGGAAGTTCCACAAGAACTAATTTTGGTAGTTGTAGAGAAAAGAGAAACATCAGAGGATAATAGCATTTTGAGGTAGTTGATGGCTCCAAATTTAGAGAATTAACCACTTTGCATCATCTTCCCACCCTTTCCTCCCAATGTGATGTGTGTACTCAAGAGCGGTATGACCCACTGCTTGCCAACATTTCATGGAATGACCATGGAGGATCCAACCAAGCATCTTTCAAAATTCCACCTAGTTTTTACCAACATGAAGATACGGGAGTCTTGGAGAAAGATTAAAATTTGAGGGTGTTTCCTTTCTCACTCCGGGATTCGACCAAAGATTGGTTGTACTATCTCCCTCCCAGTTGCATCACATCTTAGATGGACATGAAGCACGGATTTTTGGAAAAATATTTTTCAGCTTCAAAGTCTGTGGGATTGAAGAAGAAACTTTCCAATATCTCTCAGTTTTCTAAGGAGTCCCTTTTATGAGTTTTGGGAATAGTTTAAGAGGTTATTGGCGAGCTGTCCATATTATCCATTCAAGGAGGGAGACCTAGTTTACTATTTTATTGAGGTGTACGATGATGACATGTATATAATGAACACCTCTTGCAACGGTTCGATCGCTAATAAGAGCCCAAGGTAAGAAATGGCACTTTTCAAAGAGATGGTAAATGGTACAAGGCAATTTGGTACAAGATCTAGGGTGAAACCTATGGAGGAACCATCTCAATCCCCCATGTTAGAGGAGAAATTCCAATCTCTTAACTCAATGATGAAAGAGTTCATGAAAATTGGACTTCAACAATCGAAAGTGTGCGACTTTTGAGCCTTGATCATCACACTGATATTTTCCCGCAAGTGGTGGAAGATTTAGTGAAAGTTAAGGCGTTGGATTTCAACAATGACGGATATAGACCATAATTTTTTAGGGGGAAACAAAAAGGGTTCTAGGGGAACCAAGGAGGAGAACGGGAAGATCCCTACGCAAACACCTTCAACCCAAGGTACCTCGACACCCCCAACTTCCATTGGCACGAGGAAAACCAAATGCAAGGGTATAACCATGGCGGGTAAGCTCCACCTCAACCCTATCTGAGAGGAGAAAGGCCTTCCAACAACAAAACCTCACTTTACAAATCGAACCGAGAGGATATCCTTGAAGAAATCTCTCAATTGGCTAAAAAGCATGATGTCTTTGCAGAGCGTACAAGGTGAGAGATTGAAGATCTCAGGACTAGGGCATTAAGCATCAACAATATTGAGATTCAAGTCTAGAAACTTCTCACCTCGATAAGATGACTTAAAGCTAAAGAGCTCGGTAAGCTTCCTTCCCAACAGAAGATCAATTTGAGAAATGTGGGAGCTTTGAAGCTAAGAAGCGGGAAGGAGGTGCGAGAACCCAAGAAGAAAATCCGACTAGAGGATAAATTGGTTGTGAAGAGAAAAAAAACTAACTTGGAGGAGAAAGAATTAGTTGTGGAGGAATAAACCTTCAATGAACTTCCAACACCTGAGGTAAGGTTTAATCTCCCACACCATTCCCTAGTGCACTTAGGAGAAGGACGAAGGTGACAACCTATGATAAGCACATCCCTAAAATATTCAAGAAGGTTGAGGTTAACGGTTCACTCTTGGACTTAATTGATCATGTGCCTTCATATACTAAATTATTGAAAGTTGCATGCTCTAAAAATGGGAACAAACCACTAAGGAAGTTAGGAAAATTGAAAGTAGGGGGAGTTGCTACTCTAAATCATAGAAATTTTCCTAAGAAATGTAATGACCTGGCATGTTTTTAGGTCCTAATTATTTAGGTGGTAAATTGGTGAAAAATACTATGATTGATCTAGAAGCCTCTATTAATGTCATACCTTATTGCATCTATGAGAGCCTAGTAATAGGTGAGCTTAAAGAAACTAGGGTAGTCGTCCAAATGGCCAATCACTCCCAAGCTAGTCCTTAGAGTCTAGTGAAGAATGTGATGGTCCGAGTGGGTAACTTTGTGTTTCCAGCGGACTTCTAGTTCCCTGATGCAGCGCACGATGGTGGTGCACCCTCAATTTTATTGGGGAGGCCTTTTCTTAAAACACCAAGAACTAAGATTGATGTTCATTCGCGAACACTAACCTTATAAGATGACATGGATAGGGTGGGTTTTGATATCTACAAATCTAATAATGATTCACTTAATCCCTCTCTTGTGTGTAAAGGTATAACCTTATGAGAAGAACTTGATCACCATGATAACTCTTTCATGATAGATAATGATGAGTACCTTTATGAATATCTTGATAACAGTGATGAAGATAGCCTATTTGATGAGATTGTTGATAACTATGATATAGATTAGAGAACTTCTACCTTACACTTCAATTGTGATTATCATGTCGAAGAAACTGTGCTTTGCATGATGTTAGTGATTATTTATATCTCTTGGATTGCTTTTCTATGCTCACTAACATGAAACGATTAGTGGAGAGTGGCGAGGAAGTAAAACATCCTCGACCACCTCCAAAACCAAAGGACATGGATAAGGACTCGACATTGGATAGAAATGGATATTCTCTCCTTTAGGAAAACAAAGCACTTAAAGGTAAGGATGACACCTTGTAGAGACTTCTTCACAAGGATGTCATTGTGGGTGGACTTGCCGATGGAGACTCCAGATAGCTAACGGTAGGTTCCTTCAATTGAAATGCATGAAAAACAAATAAGTCCTGATGACGACAATAAAAATACATGTTTTTCTTGCTTTTATCTTGATATTTTTTAGTAGATATATTTTACATGTTTCAGTGTTAGATAAAGGATATTGGGATGAAACTCTTATTGGTTGATAAATTTTGAGTCCAAATCTCGTGCCTTTTGGTGTAAGAAATTGGATTTGTTGTGTGACAAAGTTTTTGCAAAAAAGGACAGAAAGAAGGAAAAAGGAAAAATGTACGAGGGATGCCTCATGCCAAAACCCTTCTGCACGAAGGGTGCCTCATGCCAACTCATTTGAGCATGAGCGGTGCCGCGTGCCAGGCTTCATTGCTGCGATTTTTTGTGGCCAAAAATTCAGATTTGCAAAATTTTGAATTTTAAGCCAAAACATGAAAAACATTTCCCTTTAAATTAGCAAAGCCTTTGTTTCCTTTAAATATTGGGTGTAAATAGTACATCAACACATCCCTTATGCATAAATAGATTAGTAACTTTGTCTTTTTCACTCTCTAATTTAATAAATATGATCCTTATCTCATTGTACCTCTTTTTGAATCACATTCTTTGCTGAAATTAACGACCCATTGCATATTACATCACCCTTAGGATTCATTTAGCTCTTTAGGATCCCTAAAAAATACTCACTCTTACTTTTTCTTCGTGGAACTCAAAAATTTAGCAATTTTCCCTAAAAAATAGCATTTTGGCTTCTTCTTTTGTGGATTCGTCATCTCTTGGCTTCAAATTCTAGGTAATCCTGTTAGCTCTATGTTTACTTGATTTATTTAGAATTATGGTGATGTCATGAGGAGCTTTATATTCAAAAAAATGTTGAAGTGTTTTTGGAGAAATTTTTTGGGTTACTTCCATTTATTGTGATGACTTAGGAGTGATTATTCTTGATTTCATGATCTTCTTGATGGGATGTTATAATTATTCATGGGTTGGTTTTTTAGAGAGAATGTTTCTTGATTAAATAGCCCTTATGTTGAGCTTGCATGATTTGGAATGTTGTGGCTATTTAGGAAGAAGTGTTCTTTTTGAATGAGTCTTGATGCATGTCTTTAGTTATCCTTGCATTGCCATATTTTTCTTGTTGTGAATAGGATGGATCAAAAAAGGAATAGGTCAGAGAAATAAACAACTTCTCGGGGTGACAAGGGGAACAAACCGGCCAAGGTTGGGAGATGAGAACAGGCATCTTCATTTCCTCCTAAACACTCTTTTGTCGCTCATGAGTTCATAGGGTTTATCACCATTACCCAAAGTGTAGATCGAAGTGGAATTACTTGAATTTCCTGAAGTGAATCATATTGGAGATAGAGTTTGCCTGCAAGGAGACATTGGGAGCTCTACGCCTACTCAAACCTGTCACGTATTTGCTAAGCCGAGTAGGCCTTGATTTATCTTAAAAAGCATCCCAAGACCTACATACGACGGACTTTGGAGTTTTTGGCAACCTTGGAGAAATCAAAGGATAGTGAGGGGAGGCAAAGCATCCACCACTTGGATGATAAGGAGTACACTATGTCACATCGGGAAATTGCCTAGGCATTTGGGTGGAAGTAGGGGAATGAGATTCTAAGGACACACCGACAAGGCCTTCTATTTTCAGCAATTATTATCTGTTCACGGGAAGATTTCTTAGTGTACCATATCGGATGTCCAATTTTTTTGGGTGATGAATCCAAAGGGAAATTTTTACCCCAACATGGTTTCAACTGTCGTACAAATACATTTCCCTAGGAAATAAGAAAGGTGGAAATATTTATATGGGAGGCATGGTTGGAATTTTAGCCCAACACTTGGGCCATCTAGTTCCCTCTCTGTTTGCGGTGGTGAATTTGGGTCATTTAGGGACACGGTACATGATAGACAAGTTGGCAAAAGCATTCATGTTGGCTACCATGACTTCAATTATCACTTCGTATAGTTATATGGTTGCTCCTCGGTGTGCAATTTTATGATTCTACCCCAGCCAGAGCCTACATATATTGACCTAGAAACGGTGTTGGAGGACCTCTTCATAGCCCCTGATCTGAGGTTTGAAAAGGATTTATATTAGATTATAACAAACTCAGACATAGAAGTCTAGGAGGAAAATAACAAGACCCCACTTAGGGCACCGATTATCCATACTTAGATACCCGCAGATGTCCTCTACCAATTATGCGTATTAAGGGAACTGCTTACAAGTTATACCAAACTTATGTAGGACATTGGTAATGCAATGGGCAGAATGAGCATACAGTTGGAAGAATTTGGGAGTATGCTAAGTTCCATGAAAGGTACCATTCATTCATGGGCGTCTAGGTTGGAGTCCATTGAGTGGGAGATGAAGGAAGAGTTCGTCATTGTATATGAGAGATCAGATGTGCAAATAGAATCCATCGAGTAATTGATCAAAGGATTCTACATCTCAAGGCTCTATGGTTTTGGGGTTGTCATTCCCATCGAGATGTAAGAAATGAGACAAGAGGAGAGAAGAAGGAGGCATGAGACACGACACTTGAGGAGGGACCCTTGGGAGTCACATGAGTGAGTTCCACTATTTTTGTCTTTCCCACTCATGGTTTTTATTGATTCATTGCATAGGGGACAATGCAAGCTCAAGAGTGGAGGAGGGAGTAGTGGAACACTTAGAAGTTTTCACCTTAGGATTCCTTTGTTTTTTTGCGGTTTTTTATTTGATGTTTTCTTTGGTTTTGGGAATTTTTGTGGAGTCTTTCCTTTTTGGGGGTGTAATTTTTTATTTTTCACTATCTTTTGTAGTATGAAGCCCAACTTTTGGGCATTTTATACTACACAAAAATTTTGAATTTTTTTTATAAAAAATTAAAATATATTTATACTCGGCTAAGTTGGAAACCCAAAAGGCCAAGTTAGGTAAAAATGGGAAGAAAATAAGGATAGGTTGAAAAGCCTAGGTAGGCTCCGCTCGGCTAAGATGGAAAAATTAGGCAAAAATGAGAGGCCGTGTGGAAAAAGGTGAGATGGTGAGCTCAATATGTGTGAATTCTAGGATGAAAACTCGAAATGGCTCCTAGGCAAAATGAGAAAAATTGAGAGAAAACATAAACTAAGTTGAGCATCCTTCGGCATTATCCTTGGTTGTAGCTAAGTTGAGAATCTCGAGTTATCCTTAGTTACAACCAAGTTGAGGATATTTTGGATTATCCTTGGTGGGTTTTTGGGCAAAAACTCTTGTATTGCTTTTGGCGGACTATTCGGTGGAGTAAGCTAGTTCAACACTTACATTTGTACTCACTTTTTTCTTAACAATATTTCTGGTGGTTAACTTACTTTAGTATCTTCGAGGAGTGTGAGGGTTGTGAGATTCTTATTTATTTGGGAGAACTATGGTAGTTTGGGAATCAGTTGAATGTATTGGATAACTTCTCTTTGCATACTACATTTCGCTTATATCTTTTCTCCTTTTTGTTTACTCGAGAAAGAGTAAAGGTTTAACTGTGGGGGATTGATGTGCATTTTTATGCATGCGTTAGCCGATGCATTTGATACATTTATTATCATCTTTTATTTGGTTTATTTCTAGTTTTAGTTATATTTACACGACAAAGGGCTTAAACATTCATTTTTGGTTTTCTTGTCTAAATCCCAAGTTTTGTATACTTAATTGAAGGCAATAGACACTTTGTATTCACGGGCACCTAGATATTCCTTTTTAACCTCATTAGTAGGTTAATCTTGAGTTCTTTTTATAACCTCTTTGTAGAAGGCCATCTGCTATGGTGTTAGAAGATTTTGAAGGCCATTCGCAAGGATGGCAAAAGATATCGAAGGCCATTCGCAAGGATGGTAGTAGATTGAACGCCACTAACTCCAAAGCATGGTAGTATATGGAATTTATTTTGGAAAAGGTGGATTTGAAGTTCAAGATAGCCAAAGAAGAAACATAGGAAGTGTTGTCTGATATTTCACTGAGTTTTGAGAATGATCCGAGAAGAATTGCACCATTTGTCTTCTTGAGCCCTATAGAATCGACTATAAGAACTCTCAAATTGGATTAGCGATTCTTCCGTAGTGGAGCAAACAAGTTAGCCGGCCGGACCAGCCAAAGCCTACACAAGTGCCAGCACGAAGCCAACCAACCAGCATGAAGGGGAACCTAGCATGGTCGTACTGGTGCTCAGCATGGCCCATGCCAAGAAACACGAGCCATGACATAGGCCTCTAACCCCTGCTTCGCGTGCCCCATGTCTTCTTTTCATTCAATTTCACACGATCCATGTTGTTTCAAGTCACCAATGCAAAGATCAGCCCAAGGGGTTTGAAGGACGACATGGCTTGTGTCATGTTACTGAGTAAAACGAGGTTCTAGTCTATGGGACAAGCCAAATGACACGGGATGACAATCTAAAGATACAAAATGGAGTTCTGACCCATGGCCAGTGCCGGTCAACATGGACCGTGCCAGCACGAGAGGGCCCATCATTGCCATGACCGACGACCAGCGTCAGTACGAAGCCACAGGCAGTGCCACGCCCGACTGCCTACACCAGAAAAGGAGGTCCTTGGCTGGCATGAACCATACCATATGCCACCCCCACCCTGGTTCCTTTTGAGGCTGTTAGGGTTTTTAACCATTTTTGGGTTTTTTTCAATGCCCAAATCCCTACTACTATATATATGGACCCTTGTCTACTAGGGATGAGGTTTATGCCCACTTTTCTTCTTCGAAAGTAGTTAGAGAGTGAAAATACTCTTCCTTCCCTCTAGCTTATATTTCTTTCTTCTCTTTATTTTTCATTTTCCCAAAAGTTTTGAATCCAATGAAATACGGTTTCAATGCTTAGGGAGTAGGAAATTAACTTGGGGATTATATTTATTCATGTATTAATGTCTATTTTTGTGATATTTCCTAGATTAACCTATTTTTATGTGATTTGTTATATTATGTTGGCTTGTTCGTAATGTTTGTGAATTGCATGATTATCACACTTAGTTAGCACCCACTAAAGTCTACTTTCATAATTCCACAATATTGATACCCCCTGGGGAAGAAACCTAGATGTGCCATCATTGCACTCCCCTAATTACTGAGATAGTGTCGATGGAAGATTACGTGTGCACCCTACGTTATGGGTATGGGGAAGTGTTGACTATCGACTATACCACGTGTCTTGAATCCTAAAATATGCTTATAAAGATATGTTATGAAATCGATAATCGAAATGACATTAATAAGATTACGTAAATATTCCACTTGTGCTAGTTCATATAGTTTATTTTCGTGATCAATTGCATGCTAGCAATTCTAGTTGAAAAACCCCAATGCTTGTTTTACCCAAATTGACTATTCCTAACATGAGGTTAGATTGACGACCTGATCACGATTATGCATAGTTAATTATTAGATTCCTAACATGTTTGTGGATAAACCCGGTACTTGCCACTATCTACCATTCTTGGTAGTGTAGTAGTAGGAATGGGATAACATATAAATTCTATCTTTGATCCCCAACAGTCCTGCTCTCGAGTTTACGACATCGAGAGGAGGATGGGTCAACTCTCATACCTCTTGTTCTTGGATATTATTATTCATTGAGGACGCTGCATGTCTTAAGTGTGACAGATGGGTATTTAGATGATGTTGCTTAGTAGTTCGTGTATCTTTGTTTTGGTGTATTTTGAAGCTCTCTTTGGACCATTTTATGCCTTAAAAGTTTCAAAAAAATTAAGAAATAAAAATAGGACAAAATGAACCCCTTGAGTAAAAAACGTGAAAGGGTGACGTAACCAAAATTGGGAGGCTCGGATTGGTTGAAAACTCGAAAAGGTAACCTATGCTAAAATGATAGGCCTTAAAGGTGTAAAAAAAGTTGAGGTGTGAGGCTTGAAAGAAAAAAGTGGTTAGGATGAAAACCCGAGAGGGCTCCTAAGAAAAATAAGAGAAAATGAATTTTTTATATTTTTCTCTTGTTTGTTTCTTTTGGTAGTTCTTTAGGGGAGAGTGGGAGAGTAATCTATCTTCTTGTTCTTCTTTTTAGTATCATACCTCATTTTTATTATTGGCATATTTGGTTGATGAGGACAACTTAGTTTGAGATATTACAGTTTTGTTAACTCTTTTATTTTGGATTAGGGTAGGCCTAGTAATAAAGTGTTGGATATTCTTTGGAAAACATTTTCTTAGCTATACCCTAAGATCTTTGCTTGTTCTTATTTACTCAAGTACGAGTAAAGGTCTAATTGTGGGGGATTTGATGAAATGGTAAATGCATGTTTTCTTTAGACGATTTAGCACCACTTCTTAGATACTTTGTTGGTGGATATTTAGGATTATAGGTGTGCATGGTAGAGGGTTAAAACCACTTTTTTTTTGTTATTAGCTTCTTTATTTTGTAAGATATTTTGGTAATTTAACTCCATGAGTGGTCTTTATGTATTTTTATGAGTTTAGAATGAATATCGTCATCCGAGAAGGCCACTTGCAAGAATGGTAGAAGATAGAAGTACAATCGTAAGGTTGGTAGCGGAAGGAAGGCCAATGGAATTAATGGTAGAAGATAGAAGAAGTGAAAGAAATAAAAGGTAAGAAAAACATAAAATATTCAAAGGCAATTTAGAAGTTTTCATCAGGCACAGACTGTGCCTAATTACACGATACATACCAGATCAGTTACTGAGAAGACATATCCTAGAGGACGGACCATGTAACTTTACACAGTTTGCTCCTGCTCAATTGCCTAAAATCAAAGCCAAGAGAATGAGCTGTGTAATATTGCATTGATCATTCCCATAGTTATTGGCACAAACTATGCCAACCGCTATTTTCTGTGCATCCCTGTTGATTAGGGTTTTAACTAGAAGGTTATAGCCTTCTCTCTCCTATGACCAAAAGGTGATGCGCTCGCCCTCAGCGCTCCACACGTCCGACACCACAGACATTGGTGGAGAGGTAAAGTCAAGGTAGCCCAGCACCAGAACCCGTTAGCCGGTCATTACTCGGTGTGCACAAGGGACCCCTGACTACTCAGGAAATCCCCACACTGCCTCTGCCAAGTTTCAAACCCCTGACCTACGACCAGTTAAGCCAACGTCCCAACCGCTGGGGTACACCCATAGGTGTTAGCCTTCTCTCTCCTCTCACTGTATAAAGAGACTTTATCCTTTGGTCCAAAGAGATGTGGTGGATTTGAAAATGAAAAAAAACATTATTTCCTCTCTTACTTCATTCATTCCATAATTTTGGGTTTGATTACGGTGGCGTAAACTTAGTATATTGGGGTTATTATAATTTCATTTGACCCTTAACTTGTGAGACTCTTAGATTGGCCTGCACACTGCGGGGTTGTAATTTTGTGGAAGAACTATCCACAGAGTGCTAAGTGAGAAAGATAAATATTTTTTTTGGTTTCTACCATATTCACTACAAACCACTATATAGTAGCTAGTGGCAAGTCCGGGGTCATCCACTGATATACTAGAATTTGAAGGTTAACTTTATACAACCCACAATTGGGTGTCACTCCGATTGTGGGTTGGGAATAGCTAATGCTTAAGAACAAATAACTGGGGGGTTAGAGGGAGTTGTGTCTAACAAACTACTGAGCATGCAAGCAAAGGGATTAAAACTATAATTAAATTGTATTGGGGGTATATGCGTAACATGACATATTAACGACTTTAATCCTAAATTCTATCACATATAACCATATGTATATATTCCCATGCCTATGTCACATAGTGTGGAGATGGTCGGGAATTCCCAATGTCTATCACACAAAGATTTGTTTGCCCTTCAAGAGCTACCTCACCGCCTTCGTAATTAGGTAATGCAGTTCAAACAACCTTTTCGATACTACAGTTCATTCCTTGTCATCTCATTGCTGATGCTTATACGTCCCCACTTAAGGGATCTCAACCTTACGTATGGCACAACCGTTAGATAAAGAGTAATGACTATACATCTCAGGAACTCCACTACGGACATCACCCTAGGATTAGAGAGGAAATGGAATTTGAAACTCGTGATGAAACTAGGGTTGCCACAACCCTAGTTTCTATAAACTAGAATGCTTATCTACTGAAGTAATCTAGGGGTTTCCCCTCGTTCGGAATGAATCTAGTGCCCCTTATATGCAATCACTCACATAACTAGCAAATTAGAATTAAAGTCTAACGATTTGGTCGGTACTCTCAAGGTAGCATGAATGTACTCATCTTCCCGGTATTCTTAAGCCTACAATAGCCCTAATCTAACATTCTCAAGATAGTATTTTAGCCTAGCGTGATATTTACAATGCATGAATCTATAGATGCATCATAAAGTATAACATGGCATAAATCTTACTGGAATGTAAACTATAAATTAAACACATATATTCATAGAACATATAGATAGGGAAATCTAAGAATCTCACGAAGTTAAAATCAAGTAATGAATACAAATACTACCCCCAAGAAATAAACTAATCTACCACTACTATTAAATATATGGCATTCATTGAATTAAATTCCATAGATCTAACAACTAAGAGAACGAAAAGAAAGAACAACTCTAGAGAGAGATATTTCTCCTCTTCCTTTCTACTTGCCAAAAACTAAGGTCTACATTATGCCTAATTATTTAAACCCTGGAGACTAAAGACTACTTATACAGGAGAAGATAAATGGGCCTCTAAATTTAGATTGGAAAACCCTGATATCAACCCTAGTACCACGCTTGTACGGGTTGTGCAATAGTGCACGTCGAGTCCAGCACAACCCATGAAAAAGCACACGAGCTCCAAAATGGAGGCTTTCCTGGCCTATTTTAAGCATGGGACGTGTAAATCTGCATGTCCTGCCATGTGGAGTGTGCCCATCGCCTTATGAGTGTGCGAGATGTGCAAGATTGCACGTCCTGTGGCCTGGACCCTTGGTTGCTCCATCCAGAGTGCATGGGCCCTGCAGGATTGTATGGCCCTTGTTTTAGCCTTCAGCTTCTCAGTACAAGCCATGTAATCTGCAAGGCCCGTGCCAGTTTTTAACTCTTCCAAAACTTTGCTTTTTTCCATCAGCTTATATACATTTTTACAAGTGAACCGCTGATCAGATTTTGGAGTTCTTATAGTTAATTTTATAGACGAGAAGAAAAATCCAAAGGTTTCACCCTTGGAGGCTGTTACTTCCTAGATTGTTCCAAGAACTTCATTAAAATCTCATATCACAATTCATCACCTTCTTTGTCTTCCTTCTTCGACCCTTCTATTTTCTACCACGTTTTTACTTGTGGCAATCAGTCTTCTACCATCCATGTGAATTTCCTTCACTAAAATACTCTGAAGTCCTTATAATAGATCTACAAATAAGGTCACAAAATGGAATCTACATGCTTGTAAGGACAAAAATCCATTAGACTCAAACTAGGTTACAAAATGAAGGATTTAGATATGAAAACCAAAAATGGTCATCTAAACCCCTTCTGATGTAAACTTATCTAAACCTAGCAATATAACTTCAAAATAATAGCAACAGAGATGTTAAATGCTTTAGAAAATACATGTCTCATCAAATCCTCCACACTTAAACTTTTACTCGTCCTCATGTAAACAAGAACAAGTAAAAATCCAAGCATAAAATAGCCTACAAAGTTTTCCCAAACCACCCAAAATTTTATTCCTAGACTAACCTAGCCCCCAACGCATAATAATCTCTTAACTCTCACATCCCAAAAACTATGAAAATCTAAAAACCATCATACCAAATCAAAATTTAAGGTATGCAAAATATATTTAAAACTAGATTACTTCACCAAAGAAGTTCCAAAGACAAATCAAGAGAAGCAAAAAATAGTTTCATTTTCTCTCATTTTTCCTTAGAGTCCTCTCAAATTTTCATCCTAACTTCACACATTGTTCTTTTCCAAGATCACCTTCACCTTTTTCCACACCATATTCACTTTGCTTAGACTTTCCACTCACCAACAATGAAGCTCAATATGAGGCACTAATATGTGGCTTAGGCCTTGAAGTCATGAAGAAGGTCAAAATCCTTAGGGGCTTTAGTGATTCACTGATAGTGGTCCAGCAAGTACGGGAATATTACAAAGTGTGAGAAGAGCAGTATATAAAGTATTTAAGAAGAGTTTGTCAGCTCATTTCCAAACTTGAATAGTTCGATATTAAACATGTACCAAGGGGTGAAAACATAAAAGTAGATGTCTTGAGCAAGCTAGAGACAACAAGATTTGATTCATTGGTTGAATACAAGGATGTGAAGTAGAGGTCATTCCAGTCAGAAGTACAGTAGTAATAACTGTATCCACGGTCCAAACAAGAGAAGTAACTGGATAACATTGTTAATGGATTACTTAGCAAGGGAAAGTTTCAAATACACAAGATACAAGCCAAAAAGTTAGAATTACGATCTCACAACCAAATTTATAAAGGAGGGATATTATACAAGAAAGGTTTTTTTATCTTTATGGATAAAGTATAAAGGGCCATCACAAGCAGAAGAAATATTGAAAGAAGTTTGGGAAGGATTATGTGGAATGCATCAAGGGTGTAGAACAATTTCAAAGAAGATAATTGGGGCAGGTTACTATAGGCCAACTATGTTCAACGATGTATACAACTTTGTGCAAAAGTTGCTGATCAATGCCCCGATAATGCATAAACCACGGGATGCTTTAACAAAAATATATGGATTTTGGTCATTTGATAAATAGGAATTGACCTAGCCGGACCTTTTCCAAAAGGTGCTGGAAATGTAAGATTTCTAATTGTGGCAATTAACTACTTCAGGAAATAGGTAGAAGCAAAGCCATTGGGTAAAGTCACAGCTGAAGCAACAAGAAAGTTCATTTGGAATAATATAGTGTGACGCTTTGGGGTGCCACAAACTATCGCCACAGACAATGACACATAATTTACAAGTGGGACCTTTACTGAATGGAGCTCAAAGTTAGGGATTGCAAAAAATTTCACATATGTAGCTCACTCTTAAGCAAATGGTCAAGTGGAAGTAACCAACAAGACAATAGTTCAGGGTATCTTAAAAATATTGGAAGGAAATAAAACTGGTAGGGTGGACGAGATACCCAATACCCTATGGTCGCACAGATTAACTGCCTGACAACCAACGGGAGAAACACCATACAGTCTAGTCTATGTTCATGAGGCAATAATACCATTGGAAATCGGGAACTCAAGCCTTCGAGTAGAAGAATATATAGAGGATAATAAACCCAAAATGATGAGATTGGATTTACACAAACTCGAAGAAAAAATACAATGGGAAACGATCACAGAGGCAAAGTACAAAGAAAAGATGGCCAGATCATACAATCAGAAACTTAAAGAGATGCAATTTCGAATTTGGTGATCTTGTGCTGCGGAAAAATGAAGCAAGCCTTGCAGAAGAAAATGGAAAGCTAAGCCCAAAATGGGAAGGCCCGTACAAGATAGTGAAAGCGCACTGATCCAACTACTATGAGTTAGAAACATTAGATGGGAGCACGGGAGGTCATCGCCATACCTCTCAAACATTGGATTGAAGCATGAGAGGTCATCATCGTACCTCTCACCCTCACCTTTTAACACACCATTTGGCCTCTTATTTTTGCATAGGTTGCCCTTTCGAGTTTTCAACCTATTCGGGCCTTCCAATTTTTCCTAAGTTGCCCTATCAGGTTTTCAAATTAGCAGATTTTTTTAAACAAAACAAATCAAAGTAGAGCATATGCACACTACAATACAATCCAATGAGATATGTTCCTCCCCCCACACTTGAAACACACATTGTCCTCAATGTGAACAAAAGAACAAGATAAAGAAATAAAGGGAAAGCAAAAAAAATACTCACAACTAGGACTTTAAAGGTCCTTCCCTGCGGTAGCAATGCTCACTCCT
>JAULKJ010022740.1:0-17442 GCA_032355405.1 Rubia balearica
ATCTTAGTAACTTTCATAATAAATGTGATGACCACGGTATGTTTTAAATTTCTATCTCCTTAGGTTGAAAATTGGTGAAAAATGCTATGATCTCTTAGGAGCATCCATCAATATGATTCGTTCTAGCCTTTATGAGAATCTAGACATATGTGAACTTAAGAAAACTAGGCTAATTTTCCATTTAGCGAATCACTCCCAAGCTAGCCCTCAGGGTTTAGTTAGGGATGTAATGGTTAGAGTAGGAAATTTAGAGTTTTTGGCGGACTTCTATGTCTTTGACATAGTGCACGATGGTGGTGCGCTCTCAATTTTATTGGGGAGACATTTTATTAAAATGCCAGGGAGTATAATAGATGTTCATTTGGGAACATTAACCCTAGAGGATAACATTGATAAGGTGGGATTTGATAATTATAAACCTAAGAATTATTCACCTACTCTCTCTCGTGTGTGCAAAGGCATAACTTTATGTGATGAACTTTCTCAATGTGAAAACTCTTGCATGATTGACAATGATGACTGCCTTGATGAAGCTCTTGATGATAATGAAAAAAATAGCCTAGATGATGAGATTCTTGATGAATATGTGAGTGATGAAAGAAATCCTACCTGGTGCTTCAATTACGATGATCATGTCGATGAGACTTATGCTTTGAATGATGTTAGTTATGACTTTTATATCTTAGATTATTTTTTAATCTCAGTAACATGCAGCAGTTAGTGGAGAGTGGCAAGAACGTAAAACATCCACGACCACTTCTAAACCCTAGGAAATAACTAAGAACTCCACACTAGCTAGGTATGGATATTCACTCTCTATGGCGAGCAAAGCGCTTAGAGGTAAGGATGACACTTTCAGCAATAATGTTATCATGGGTGGAGTTTCCGATGATAACTTCGGAGACCCAAATTTAGGTTCTTTTTTATGGAAATTCATGAAGAAATAATTCATGAGGACGACAATAAAAATAAGGTGCTCTTTCTTTCTTTGTTTTTTTATATCTTCTCGTAGATAGATTTTGCATAATTTTTGTGTGTGAAAAAGGATCTTGGGATGAAACTCTTGTTGATTGATAAATTTTGAGTTCGAATATCATGCTTTGTGGTTGTAAAGGAAATAGAACTTGTTGGGTGACAAAGTTTTTTCGAAAAAAGGGAGAAAGTAGGAAAAAAGGGCCTTGTTCACTGGCAGCCTTATGCCAGACCTCCTCTACACAAGGCATGCTTCACGTCAGGCCCCCTCAGCACGAAGGTAGCTCGTTCCATTACCTCTCATTATGATGCATGCCACATGTCAGGCCTCGTGTGGGCTGTAGCTGGGTAAAAAATGAAGATTTTTGAAAAAACTGAAAGTTCAAGCCCAAGCATTCGTTTTTGGCTCATTAATTCAGCAAATCTTTTATTCCCTAGGATTATTGATGTAAATAGTACTATACTAAACATAAAATCCCCCTTATGCATTAATTAATTGGTACTTTTTTCCCCTACATTTTCTAATTTCAAAAATGTCACCCTTATCTCATTTGTATCTCCCTCTTAAATCACCCTCCTTTAGAGGAGAATAATTGATGAAAATAAGAACTCATAGTACATTTCCATAAAAATAGGAATCATTTAACTTATTCAAGTCCCTAAAAAACACTCACTCTCACTTCAACTTGGTGAAACTCGGAAAAAATGGAGATTTTTCTCTAAAAAATTAGCATTTTTGCTTCTTCTTGTGTGATTTGTTTAACTCTAAGGTTTAAATTCTAGGTAATCCTTTGAGTTTTATGTTTACTTAATTTATTTAGAATGATAATGTTGTGATAAATAGCTTTAATCTAAAAAAAATTGATGTGTTTTTGTGAAATGCTTGAGTTGTATGAATAATCTTGTATTGAACTAAGTGTGGGGGAAGTACATGTTCTTATATTTTGATGATATGATCTTCATTGTTTTTGATGGTTTTGGAGGAATGATTCCTGATTGTATAATCTTCTTGATGGAATGCTAGGATTTTCCATGAGTTTGTTCTTTAGGAACAATAACTGTTGATTGGATAGCCTTTATGTTGAGATAGCATGATTTGAAATGTGTTGGCAATTTACAAAGAGTATTCTTCTTGAATGATACTTGATGAATGCCTTGGTATTTTCCTGAATTATCACCTTCTTCTTGTTGTGATAGAATGGCTCCGACGAGAAGTAGGCCGAAAAAGGGAACAACTTCCCGGGGTGACTACAAAGTGAAAAAGCCAGACAATGCTAGGAGACGAGAGCTGAAAACTTTACTACCTTCTAACCCCATCTTTAATTTTTGTTTAAGAATTCATGAAATTAACCACCATTTCCAGGAGTGCGTCCAAAATATTGAGATAATTGAATATCCTAAAGAGGACCATATTGGAAACGGAGTCTACATGCAAGGAGACCTTGGGGGGCTCTAGGTCTACTCGAACCCATTACTTATTTCCTAAACTGAATAGGCCTAAAGGGTTTTTTAGACAAGCATTCCAAGACTTACATGAGGTGGATTTTGGAGTTTTTGGCAACCTTGGAGTAAGAAATGGATAATGAGGAGAGGAGGATCATCCATTTCCACTTGGATAACAAAGAGTATACAATGTCACATCGGGACATTGCCCAAGCATTTGGGTGGAAGTACAGGAAAGATATTACGAGGACACATCGGCAAGGTCTTCCATTTTCATTGAAAACATTTTGGAGGATTCTTTTGAGCATAGAGAGGAAACATCTAAGCAATAGTACCGCAATAGTTCATCTGGCACTGTGGTACATCCAATGACTCTTGTCCATGGGGATATTCTATCAAGGAGAGATCTCACGGTGCCCCGGTTTGGACGTCCAAGTTCTTAAAGTGATGACACTTGAGGGGAACTTTTACCCCAATATGGTGGGGGCCTTCGTGGAAGAATGCTTTGGTGCGAGAAACAAGAAAAGTGGAAAGATACTAATGGGAGGCATGGTCGGACTCTTAGCCCAACCCTTGGGGCATCCGGTTCCTTCCCCATTCGTATTGGAAATTTTTGGTAGTTCATGGAAGCGATATACTATGGACAGATTAGCGAGGGCTTCGATGATCATTTCCAGAACCTTAAAGGATCGATTCGTGTGGTTGTACGGTGGCTCCTACCACTATCAACTAAGACATTGTATTGGAGGACTTATTTCTAACACCCGATATGCGGTTTGAGAAAAATATTCTACAGTCTTATCAAGATCGGGCATAGACAATAAGGAGGAGGATGGTGACACTCCATCAAGGGCACCACCTACCCACGGACTTCCTCGATAAATTGCACACTTTTGGGGAACAACTTGTGAGTTATACCCAAATTGTGCAAAAGGTAGGTCATGGGGTAGGAGGGATGAGTTTACAATTGGAGGAGTTCAGGACTAGGTTAGACTCTATGGAGGGCACCATGCGAGTTTGGGAATCTAGGTTGGACTACGTCAGGCGAGAAGTGAAGGAGGAGTTTGCTAAGAGGGCAGATGTCCAAGAGGAGGCTATCGAGCAATTGATCTAGAGATTCCATATCTCAAGGCATGATGGTTTTTGGGACGTTATTTCCATCGAGAGGCAGGAAAAGATGCATGAAGAAAGGAGGAGGCAGGAAACAAGTCGTTTGAGGGAGGATCCTTTGGGGTCACATGAGTAAGGTCCACTACTTTTCTCTTCCTCACTTATAATTTCTTGCTTTTCATTTCATTGGGGACAATGCAAAGCTCAAGTGCGGGGGAGAGAGTAGTGAAACACTTAGGAATTTTTCAACTCGGGATTCCTCTGTGTTTTTTATGTCATTTTTTGTGTGGCTGTTTTGGATGCACTGTGGTGGTGTGTCTTGATCTTTAGGGTTTCACCTCTTTATAGTTTGTCTTCGGGGGTGTTTTGGGAATAACTTTTTAATGGTGTAATTTTTTGTTTTTCATTATCTTCATGTCGCATGAAACCCATATTTTGGATTTTTTGTGCTACAAAAAATTGAAAATAAAGTATATATACACCCGTCTTAGTTGGAACCCGAAAGGGTGACTTAGGCAAAAATGGGAAGAAATCCTAGATAGGTCGAAAGACCTAGGTAAAAATGAAAGGCAAAGCCCAGCTAGGTTGGAAAACCTAGGAAAAAATGAGAGGCCCTGTGGAAAAAGGTTATAAGTTAGCTCAACATGTGTGAAAGCCAGGATCAAAACCTGAAAGGGCTCTTAGGCAAAATGAGAGAAATTGAGAGAAATCGGAAACTAATTTGAACATCTATTGGCTATCTTTGGCAGTTTCTTCAGCATTATCTTTTGGATTGTCTTTGGTTGCTTCTTTGGCGGAGTAAGCTAGTTTAGCACTCATCATTTTACTTTACCTTTTTCTTGGTTGGATTTTTGGTGGATAGGTTACTTTAGCATCTTCAGGGAGAATGAGAGTTGTGAGATTCTTACAATCTTTAGGGGAAATATGGTAACTTAGAAATATGTTGAATGTATTGTTTAACTTAACTTTGCATGCTATATTCCCCTTGGATCTTTTCTCATTTTTGTTTACTCGAGGACGAATAAAGGGTTAAGTGTGGGGGATTGATATGCACTTATACATGCATTAACTAATGCATTTAACACATTTGTCAATATGTTTTGTTTAGCCGATTGCTAGTTTTAGTTAGGATTACAAGAAAAAGGGTTTCGATGACCATTATTTGTTTTCTTATCTAAATCCCGATTTTTGTAAATTTAATTGAATCTAATAGACAATTTGTGTTCACGAGCACCTAGATTTTCCTTTGTGAGTTTACTAGTAGGTTGCTCATGAGTATTTCGGCATCATTTTTTAGAAGGCCATCCTTGAGGTTGGTAGAAGATATTTGAAGGCCATTCCCAAGAATAGTAGAAGATATTTTAGGTCATTTGCGAAGATGGTAGTGGACAGAAGGCCACAGACCAAAATGCATGGTAGTAGATGGAATTGAGCAGGAATAGTTGGATTCAGAGTTCAACAAGGTAAAAAAAATGGAAGGCTTCATCAACCAACCAACACGAGGGTCACCTAACACCTCCCGTGCCAGTGGTGTATAGTACACCCTTGGCACAGATCATTTGGCACCAGCCAGCTCGTGTCTTCCAAATTGCTCCAGAGGCCAAGTGTGGATATAGACCGCGTCGTTTCACATGGTCTGTGTTGTTTCAACTCCAAAATGTTAAGAACAGCCACGGGGTATGATGAACAACACAGCCCATGCCATTAAACTGATAAAAATGCTTACAACCAACACACTGCGCTAAACGACGTGGGGCGCACAATCAGAAGTTCAAAACGAGGCACCAGCCAACAGCCGCTGTTAGACCGAAAAAGATGCACTAGCACAAGGTTGCACGGGATATGCTATGGCATGCGGCTGTGTCAGCACGAGACCAACCAATTGGCACGGGCCGTTCCATTTTCCACTGGTCTTATCATTTGCGCCTGCTCGGGTTGTCTAGCCTATTTTGGGCTTTTTAAGGCCTAATTCCCTATTACTATACATTCCAACCTATGTCTATTAGGGTTTGAGTTTATACTCATTTTAGACTCTTAAGAGTAGGGTAGAGAAAGAAAGAAGCCCTTCATACTCTCTAAAATATTTTCTCTTCTTCTCTTTATTTTCTTTTGCCAAAAGGCATTGAATCCAGTGAAATATTTGGGTTCAATACGCAAGGAGTAGTTAATTAACTTTTGGTTCGTATTTGTATTCATGATTTTGTGTTTGTTTTGTGAGATTCCTTAGATCTACCTATTTCTATGTGTTTATCATTATTATGTTAGTTTGTTCTTCGTGTTCTTATTAATCGTAGAACTATCACACTAAGATTGGCACACACTGTAGTCTACTTTCATGTTGGCGTAATTATTGAAATCCTCCGGAGTAAAGATATTTCAGAATCGTATGGGTGTGTGCATATGGGTTGCCAAGTCAACGTTACAATTGACCATACACCAGTCTTAGCAAGCAAATTGGCCCGAAGGGTTACAGATAGAGGTAGCTTTAGTAGAAAACTAGGGTTACCATTTTGCAACCTTAGAGGCATTGATAAGATGCTTCACCCCATTTTTCCATTTTAGGCCTAGGGAGAAGCATTCTCCGTTCCCGAGACAAAATAGCACGAGGGAACTTTAGATTTGCACAGTAGGCAGGGCCGTTGTTGTACTTCTTTAATTACGGAGGTGGTGCCGATGGAAGATTACATGTGCACCTTACATGATAGGTACAGGGAAGTGTTGACCATCGACCACACCACGTGTGAGAAACACCAGAGTAGGCTTGTATATCTTGTATGTGATAGAATCGAGGATTGAGACAACACAAATCACTTACGTAAATACTCCCTGAATGCTAATTTATATAGTTTATTATCATGTGATTTGCATGCTAGTAGTTGTTAGTAACCACCCCCTCCCCCAAATGCTATTTTAGCAATACTGGCTATTCATGACACATGATCGGATTGATGACCCAATCGCAACTGTGTAGTTGACACTTAGATTCCTAGAATATCTGTGGATGACCCCTGTATTCCCATTATCTACCCCATAGGTAGCATAGTAGTAGGAACTAGAGCAACAATATAAAAATCTTATCTTTGATCCAAAGCCTTCTCTCGATTTAATTAGTTGACCTTCAGTAATTCATTTAGCAACCACAAGAGGGGGCAGGTCAGTAGGCTCCGCACTGAGTTAGAGGAAATGATACCAATGGTTTTGCTTTACCTAGTTATCCTTAAGTTTTCGCTGACCATCTTTTCAAAATAAGCTCCTTCTTGAATCTTTTTGAAGAAGTTTCCAGTTATGCTCACAATGTTGGTTGGTGTTAGGCTTTGGTGGAGCTACGGAAAATTAATCCTACCCTAAAGGAGCAGAGATTACCTTCACTGGTTAAGTACAAAATGATATTGGAGCAACAGAACACTGTGCTTAAAACTGAATTCACCAATAAGATTTCTGATGGTGGGCATTCTTATGCCTTGTTATCACAACTTTCTAGTTTTCCCTCTTTGCCTTCTGTTTCTGAGCTACCAAAGTTTCAAGTTGATTATCTTGACAGTCTCCTGTTTTCTTCTCTTTATCCTAAGTTATCTTCTAGGAAGGAAGTGAATGCAAATGTAGAGAATTTTGTTCGAAATGCGAATAGGGAGGATTATGCTCTCGTTATCCAGACTACAGCTGCTTCTCCTTCTAATGTTAGATAATTTTAGAGTTATGGCTTAATTTAAGACCATTCAAATTTATATTTGTAATATATAATGGTATTTTAATGTGTATTTGAATCATATGTACTTTCTTCGTTATGAATTTAGTAGGACAATTCTAATTTTGAATTTTTTTCCTCGTATTTATTCTTATGAAGGGATTTTATATTTTGATCGATAGTATGTTTTTAAATGTTGTTGATGTGTTGGGTTCTGGTGTTCATTCTGAGCAACATCCCCAGTTTATGTCTTCCAATTCATGCTACCCTATTAGACTTGTTGAGGCTACTACATCCCTATCCAGGGAATATTTTGAGCTTCTTTCTAGTGATTGTTTTTCAATTGTTGGGAGTTTTGCTGGGAAATCTATTACATTATGTCTTGGACAGCCTGTCCCTACTTCTTTGTCATCTCCATCCCCTCATATGAACTGTCCTTGTAGTAAGGTTGTACTTGACGATTACAATATTTAATCCCTCGACAAGGCTATTGTTCACAACTTATTTGATCTCAAATCTGTTGGTATGTACGTGTACACTCAACTTCCCAGTCGCTCTCAGGAGTGGGAGCTATCGTTGGGCATTATCTCAAATATATCCTACTGAGCATCAACGATCTAGAGCTTGGACGGAAGAAGGCTATAAGCGAGTCATAAGAGTATATTTACGAATTGAAAGGATTATGCACTGAACAGAATGACCTTATTTAGCGACAGCAACTAAGCTTGGTTAAAATGATTGGTCACCAAGAAGAAGAAAATAATTTTTCCGCAATAAAGCACGCGGGGCTTATCAGAAAACTCTAATCATAGATAAGCAGTGTTCCCATATTAACCATTTATTGGATCATCTGAAGAAGAAGCAGGATGCATGCGATCATCTTTCTATATGTTCTACAGGGTGGCAGAGTAGGTTTGATGAACAGTTCATTGTGAATACCACTTGCATAGTGAGAATGATATCCTTCGTACTGAGTGTGAACTTCTTTAATCGTTCGTGCATCAGCTTGAACAAGCTTGTGTTTATTGCAAAGATAACTCAAGGCCCTTTCCACAGAGCCTCGTGGTTCCACTAGCCTTGGATCTAACTATGAATATTGGCGGGAAAAATATTAATTTATCTGAGTTTGTTACGTCACCTATTCGTCAACTACAGGAGGAAATATGTAACCTGGAGGATTTGAATAAAAGTTATTAAGACACCGTGGACGTCATGAGTATGCAATTTGATCGCGATGAGTTTGGCCCAATAAATGACTTTAAAACATACTTTGCAAAGTATCTTGATAATATGGAACAAAGCGGGTGAACCCGCTTCCCTGCTTACTTGCATATGCAATACCACTACGATCATATTATATCGGAGGAATATCAGGCTGAACAATTCCGCCGCTCTGGTAGTTCTTCTTCTGATGGGCCATCTCGTGCACCAAGGAATAGATAACTTGCTTTTCTTCGATGTAATAATTTATTTCTCCAAATGTTTCAAGTACTATCTTTGTACTTCTATTTTGTGCAACCTTTTTTATCTTCAATGTTTTTGCTTACAACTAATCTTAAATGTCACATTTTTATTTTCCATGCATTTGTGTACATTCCTTTGAATTTCTTTTTGCAAGATCTATAGCTTGAGAGATTGAGGTTTAAAACCTATATTGTGTGAAACCGCATGATCTATTGCTTTCTTTTGTCTTTGTTTTTGCATGCATATGTGCCTTTTTGTAAGATCTATAGCTTGCAAGATTGAGGGTGTAAACCTATATTGTGCGAAGTCGCAAGATCTATTGCTTGCTTTTGTCACTATTTTTGTAGGCATAATCGCCTTTTTGCCAGATCTATAACTTGCAAGATTGAGGTTGTAAACCTATATTGTACAAAGCCGCAAGATCTATCGCTTGCTTTGTATCGCTTTTACAGATTTTTTATTAGTACTTTGACAAGGTCTGTAGCTTGCCACGATTGTACAAATTTACTTGTTCACAGTTGCAAGATATGATATTTGGTTTTTGTTGCGATGTGCTATGGTTTTCCACTTTTTGCCAGTGTTTCTACGAATTTTGCATAAAATGTAAGTGAACGGTACAATAGGTGAGTTACTCCAAAAGATGTTTTCTGCTATTGATTATGTATGGTCATGATGATATTGCGCTTGAAAATAAACAACGATGCCAACAATGAAAAGGCCGCCAATGATCATATCATGGCTTGTGTACAACTGAGTTCTTCCCGATGCCTACTAAGGATCTAAACATAAAACTTCCTTAGGTTTATCACATGCGAAGTTTTCGTGACGCTGTTGCCATAAAATCTTTCTAGCTCGTAAGAGTTAGATCAATGCGCTTTCAATACCTTGTACGGGTCTTCCCACTTTGGGCATAGTTTTCCTTTTTCTTCTGCCAAGCTTGCTTCATTCTTCCATAGCATAAGATCACCAACTCAAAACTGTGTGCGACTTTGATTCCATCTTTCTAGCCTAGTTTCCATATGCTGGAAATTTTCCCATTTCGAAGTAGTCCCTTAACGAAATCATCAAATTTGTTTCTTCTGTCCAGACAATTGACACAGTTGTTGTAACCGTACTTCTGACTGGCATGATCTCTACATTCACATCGTTTTGTCCCAACAACGAATCAAAACCAGTCGTTGCCAGCTTACTTAAGGTGAATGCCCTGGTATTTTTTCTCCTTGGAACATGTAGGATGTCAAAGTATTCAATTTGGCATATAGGTTGGCAAACTCTCCTCAAATACTTTATCAATTGCTCCTCTCCCACTTCATAATATCCACGCATTTGTTGTATCGCTATTTGTGAATCGCTAAAGCACTTGACGCTCTTTACCTTCATCGAGATTGTAAGGTCCAACCCATGTATCGGTGCTTTGTATTTAGCTTCATTGTTTGTGAGTGGGAAATCAAAATGAAGTGAGTATCTATGTTCTTCTCCATCTAGATTTACGAGTGGTAATCCTGCACCGCAACCTTCTTTGTTAGACACTCCATCAACAATCAATTTCCATATGATGTCCTTCTATTTTTATTTCCCTCTGTCTATTCCAATATTGTCTAGTGTAATTTTTCTTGTGCATCTCCACTCGTTATGTCTGCGCTGCTAAGGCTTACACCTTGAATGCAGTTCGCAGCTGAAACTGGATCTCGTACTATCCCAATTCAAGAGCCTATCTAGTCATTTTGTCGGACGATTCTATTTTGCCCAAGATATTTTTAAGTGGGTAGCCAGTATACACAACTATGTTGTAACTTTGAATGTACCGTCACAATCTACTTGCTGAGTATACTAATGTGAGACTTAATCTTTTGATCGGAAAGTACGTTCTTTATGAACTTTGCAGTATCCTACTGATGAGTATACTGTCACTTTTCTTTCCTCTTCTTGATAGACCAAGAATGAACTCAGTGCTTTTCTTGAAATTTCCAGGTACAAGTATAGAGTCTCTTCTAGAATTGGTGACTTTAGCACTGGAAACGCTTTGAGTTTTTCTTTCAACGACTCGTACGCTTTCTTCTTTCCTCATTCCAGCTAAAATTATTGGCCCTTTAAAGAATGTTGAATAGTGGGAAATATTTTTCAGCAGCTTTCAAGACGAACCTGCTTAGTGATGCTAGGGATCCCATCAACACCTGCACTTCTTTGACTATTAATGATTGAAAGAGGTCGATTATTGCTTGTATCTTTCCTGGGTTAGCTTCAATTCCTTTGGAGGATACTCTATTCCCCCAAAATATTTCCTGTGCCACTCCAATTATGGACTTCTTAGGGCTGAGTTTCATGTCAATTGCACATAGCATATCCATGGTTTCTTTCAAGTCCGGCACGAACTGACAAGCCCTTTTTATTTTGATCACCATGTCATCAACATATGCTTCAACATTTTATCCTATTTGATTATAAAATTCAATTTTAGCTACTCTTTGATATGTCTAGCCAGTATTCTTTAGGCCGAATAGCGTCTTCACGTGGAAAAACACTCCAAAGCTTGTTATGAAAGCTTTCTTTTCTGCAAATTCTGGATTCATTAGTATTTGGTGGTATCCTTTGTATGCATCAAAGAAAACTAGAACATCGTATCCTGATATTTCTTCCACCAACTTGTCGATTTTAGGTAACGGATAGCAGTATTTTGGTCATGCGTTGTTCAGATTAGTGAAGTCTCTGCAAATCCTCCATCCTGCATCTGCATTCTTTACCATCACTGGTTCTGATAAGATGTTTCCTTTAGGTTACCAGCATGAAGCAATGCTCTAACCTCCTCTTTGATCACTTTCTGTCTCACTAGTTAAGCATAATTGGTTTTGCTTAATTGGCTTGATCGAATCGTTGATTTTTAGAGAGCGGGTAGCTATGTCTGGATTCACTCCTCCCATATTTTTACAGTCCATGCAAATGTATCTTTGTGACTTCAAGAATGGCAATTTCAGTTTCCTCTTCGAGATCCACTTGAGGTTCCGCTTGCTTGAGCAAGCCATTATCAGAGATGTTGACCATTTTTGTTTGTTCATAATTTCTTCCAGCTCTCATTGTGATAACCATGAACTTTCTAGTTGTTTCCTGATTTCCTCATATCGTTGTGATTTCTTTTGGAGTTGGAAATTTCATCCCCAAGTGATATGGGGATCATATCGATTTTGCTGTGTTCATTCCGGGGCCTACCAATGATTGCGTTGAATGGGCTTTGTGCATCAATTACAAAAAAATTGCACGTGATGTTGCAGCTTTTGTCATCCTCACTTATGGTAACTAGTTGTTGTATTTTACCCAAAGGTGTTACTGCTCGTCCGGTAAATCCTATGAGAGAGGATGTATACTTCTTCAAATCTCTTCGCTTGAATATGAGTTTATTAAAGCAATCAACGAATAAAATTTTGACCGCACTCCCATCGTCAATGAATAATCTGTGAGCTGTGGCAGTTCCAATCTTAGCGATAATGACCTTTAGGTCATTATGAGGCGAGGCGTTGGGAACCACATCTTTTTCACTAAAGGTTTTCGTCTCATTGCTGCGAAGTCTTTTGTCAGTTGGTTCTTGTGGTGGAGAATATCTAGTCTTAGATTTTCAATTGTTATTTGACAGAGCTTCTATTAATCCATGGATCAATAGAATCACTTTCTCTGGGGCATCATTCACTGAGTCATATTTGTAACCGACCGGTGTTGTCATTTTCTAATTCTTGCTCTGCATATTCATCGCACCTTGGTTTTTTTCCATGGAGTTTCCCTTTTTATTGGATTCGCTATAACGGTTTCCTCTATCCTTCTTTATGTACTGGCGTAACTAAACATTTTACAAATTCTCCTCTATTTTCCTTTCAAGTCCCTGCAGTATTCGATATCGTGTCCATAATCCTTGATAAAGGCGCAATAGTATTCCCTAGACCATTTTTCTGGTGGTGTTATCACTAGCATAGGTTTTTGAAACAACTCCATGTTTGCCTGCCAAATATCCTTACCTGACTTCGTCAAAGGAGTTTCTAGAAATGCCGCCATCTGCACCCCCTAATCTTTTAATTTGAAAGGGACATTCCTTTTTCCCTTTTAAACAAAGTCCCTCTGTAGATCTTCCATCATTCCTTTTTCACCTTGCTCTCACTCTATTTTGTGGTTGTTTGTTTCTTCAGTATGCACATGATTTTCAATCATTTTCTACAATTCTCTCGGGTTCTCAAGCATGTTTTCAGTGAATTCCTTGTAAAATTCTCATCATTTCATATCCCCCGTGAATGCACCTAGTGACGATTGGAATGATAGATCCCGCACTTGCAAACTTTTAGGAACGAACCTATTGTGGTAATCTGCTAGGCTTTCATTGCTTTGTTGGGCTATGTTATTTAAGTCCGCTATCATTTTGTTAAAATTCCACTTCTGATAGAAGCAACCTAAAAACAAGTCTGATAAATATGCCCAAGACTGAATATTTCTACTTGGTAGATTTCCATACCATGTAATCTTTGTTCAGACAAAAAATTAGAGAAAACCTTGCAGACTAATTCAATTTCCACATAACGAAATTGCATACTATTGTGATAGGAATGTAAAAATTCCTTGGGGTCCGTTGTCACATCATAAATCTTCACATGCAACAAAAATTTGAAATCTTTTGGCATTTTGAAATCATAAAGATGCGGTGATACCAGTGACTGATCTGTATTGTCCTCTGCCACTATATCCCTTAACTCCTCTTTGTAATTAAGCCTTTCATATCTTTGACTGACTTTTTTTTCTTTTGGGATTTGGCTTTATAGTTTCTAGGAACTGGTTATACATGTGTTCCCTATTTCATGCCTTTCCTATCATTCTCTTGATTTGTATTGGGAGATTCGGCTTCCTCTTCATCACCATCTGTGTATTCTTTGTTGTGCTCCTATTGTTTACTGGAAATGTATTCCTGATCATAATTGGGATGCATATTCTGCTCACGCTCAGCCATTCGTTCTTGTGTGTGATGATTCTGGCTTCTCTCGCTTCTGGTGAAAACCATGGTTACCCTAAATGGGATAAGGGACTTTAAAAAAGAAAAATTTCTTCGTCTCCACAGATAGCGCCAATAATGTGGTATTTCCAATCAGCCAAGATGGAGGGTGATCGACATACTATAAGCAAGAACCTGCAAGAAAAATCCCAGAAGTGATTCTGGGGAAAGATCTCTGATGATCAAGTCAACTCCTTCCTTTAGAGAAAATGTATTTCTTAGTTTAGTGTCTCTTACCTGAGCCAGTGTTGCTCTCCTTGTAAACGGAATTACACTAGAATTAGAGGCTCTAGCAGGTATCTAGATAGAACGGAATTACTCTAGAATTAGAGGCTCTAGCAGGTTTCTTACGAACATCCCTCGACGAAGATGGATGAAAAGAACCAAGGCCTCTGCCTATCTCGCGATTCACCACTGCTAACTTTTTGTTTTCTTCAGTCACTTACTTATTTGATTCCTCCAGGATTAAATTCATAGCCGGATGTGCATCGTATTTAGACTTCCACTCTGCTACCAGAGTGGAAGTGAACTCATCCTTGGCAGTATCAAGTTTCTAATAACTTTTTGAACATGAGCCAATGTCTTGTCCAGAATCCTACAGCTCTGCTACAACTCAGCCACAGTAGATAACACAACCCGTCTCCATTATTGTTCTTAATGAAATAATATTTGTAACTCATCCCCCTGGAGGAAACAAGCAACATTCACTTCTTGATCATCATTCTCCAACTTAAACATATGCGACTTTCCTCTTGTCCGACAAAGATGCAAGCTCTAAACACTGATTCAACATAATTCCTAAGGATCCTCCTACATGGCATATCCATCTCTCCCTATTAGGTACAAGGTGTCAATTTTTAATAATCATATAAAATTCAACAAGTTTATCCATGCTATCACGAAAGACCGCAACCAAGTTATCACCATGGAAAGAATGATCAATCCTGGGTTGAGCATTAATAGGTTCTCTAAAAGATTTGAACTCAATTATAGAAGAAACTGAACTAGACACGAAAAACATTTAGGAAGTGGTGCAGACCTAATATCTCTAGTTAGGGACATATAGAGCAAGAAATGCGTAATTCTCTCAAATAGTTTTGAAGGGTAGGAGTTCCTGAGGCAAATTCTATCTCAGCAGCTGAAAAACATCTACTCTTGTCATATAAGACAATAACCTGAAAAGAAGAAAACTTCCTAAATACAAGGATAAGCAATAATAGCACATCAGTGGAAGATCTATAATAAAAATTTTGACATTAGCAATCTAACTATTATCTATACAACAGATATAATATCATTCACAGACTTGATCATTCAAGGATGAAGCCTTAGGGTTCTCAATAATTGTCTCATCCATAATAAGAAAGCTAGGTATTCGTGCATCCACGATATACCAATAATTCCTGAAGCGGAAATGAAAAGGTACTATCATCTACCTTTTGGGTCTGTACAGCCGGTCAACTTCATTTTGAAGCCAGATTAAGCCTCGTTTATATCTGACATAAGTGGAAGATTTCACACACGACTGAGGTTAATTAGAAACCCGTAATGATTCATAACAAAGAAACCTCCCAAGATCACAAGCAGCATCTAATATCTCAGAAATAAATTTTCAAAATTCCTAGGATGTATAACATGTTGAACTACAGTTCGAGAATAACCATTATTGGGATACCTTGCATTCTCCAAGCATTTGATCTGAAGCTACTATCGTGAAACCTTTTCAAGGATATGCAGAGATGCCCATGAGTATCATCTATTCGATTTTCATATTACTGAAATCATTCATAAAAGGTTCCACTCCTTTAAATGACTTGACAGAGTAGCGAATCAGCAATAACCTGTAAACCAGGAGAAACATCTATTACGCTAAGCTCAAGACCATATATCTTAAGTATATTGTGCAACATACCATGCAGGCAGACAAATCAATGTAACCACTCACATGTCAATCAGGTTCACCTCTCTCTTGGAAAGAAGAAAGGTTACGATACATTTTCACAACCTTTCTGATGTTATAAGAAAAAGAATCAACACTAGCCTAAGAAAGATTGTGTTTCTCTCCTCATCCTGCACCCTAAGGAACCATTGCAGCCTTAACCTCGGGATTAGACAGTAGAATAAAAACTGACGGTGCAAAAACAGATATTTTTGAAAAACCCATATACCCTGAGGAAGAAAAAAATCAAGAATTCACAAGAATAATTTAGATAGGAATTCATGTCGTAGAAAGATTAAAAATACCTAGACTAGAAGTAACAAATGTCAAGAGGATTACCTTTTATATCTCAAATCACAATATTCGATAAATAAATCTCACCTATATCACATATGGAGAAAGTAATAAGTTTTTATAGGAAAATAGCGGAAAAATGCAATTACCAAACTGTTTAAAATCGACAGGTGTCCAGAATTTTGAGACCACAACAGGTTATTCACATCGAGGACATAATACATAAATATTAAACCATAAAGGATGTCTCATATGTGAATCACAATAATTAAGATATCTAAACGCAATGATCATGCCCCCTTGGAGCATATTGTGTTTCCTATTCTTACACTCTCCGTCTTCCAGGACTAGGGGGCTTGTGTTACATGAGACATAAGTACGTGGGAAAGGAAATAAAGCGAGGAACAATGAATAGAGAACCAAGAAGACCACTTCTCAAGAACCAACAAAAAGAACAGGAAGTGGTAACTTCGTATAACACAGTGCGAAGATCATGAGCTCTCAAGAGGTAACCTCGTGTAACACATCACAATAGCCATGAATTAGGAATCATGGCCCATGATAGAAGGTAAGTAGCCATGTCCAGTGTGAGCACGAACAACCGGGAATATAGGGGAAATAGCCCTATAAATGGAAGTCGAATGAAAGAATCAAGGTAGGTAACAATAGCATTATAGCATTCAACAACAAATACTGACTCTACCATTGGAGACTTTCCCCCGAATACAATCCTAGAGATTCTTGCTGGGGCACTTCTTGCAGCCCAAGTCATTCTTGTTATGGGAGTCAAAACCACATCACTTACCGATAGGTGACAGATGTCATTTGTATTAACACATTAAAATTTTAAAAAAAAATGGCCATCATTTACATGAAGTTAGACCTTATGGACCTACTAGACAGTATTATAATCGATGGTCAACAACTTATCGGCCCTACATAGAAACAAAAATAACTAGGGCTTGATTTTAAAAAATCAACCGTAAACCATTAACCTGCCATATATATAAGCACTAATAACTAGGTTTTTACTTTAACTAATTAATTTTCAAACCTTAATATACTTTCTCTATATATATAAGCACCAATTACTAGGTTTTGACTTTAAGTAATCAGTGGTCAACCATTAATCGGCCATATATATACAGAAATAACTAGGGTTTGGTTTTTACAAATAACCGGCCTTATATATAAGTACTAATAATTAGGCTTTGAATTTAACTAATCATATAACAACCCTTAATGAACTTTCTAAGCACTAATAACTATGTTTTAACTTTAAATATTCAACGTTCAACCCTTAATTGGTCCTATATTTAAGCACTAATAACTAAATTTTGACGTAGATTTTTCAACGGTCAACCCTTGATCATCCTTATATTTAAACAATAATAACTAGATTTTGATTTTAACAAATCAACGATTAACTCTTAATCTCTCTGATGAGACGTCAAATGCATGTATTTTCTGAAGCATTTAACATCTCTTTTGTTATCTTTTTGTTGGAAGATTGCT
>JAULKJ010022843.1:0-17441 GCA_032355405.1 Rubia balearica
AATGCAGCATCTCTAAGCTTCATTCTAGACCTTGTCATAGGTCCAACTATGTTGCTTAGAGGATCACGAACATAACCCTTGAATGTTTGATCAAGACGTGGAATGTCTTCATTTATGGTGGTAGTCATATCCTGATCTCCATCAGAACTCCTTCAATATTTATTTTCCTTTCTATCCAGAAACTCACTGATTTCCTAGTTTCGAACTAGAAATTAAATTAGTAATTTCATGAAATTAAGAAAAAACACCCAAACATATAAACAATATAAGTTGTAAAGAGGTGAAGGGGAACATGATTACCTTGAAATAAATATCTAAATTCATAAAATTAGGGCATAAATGAAATATAACTAAATATATCTTCAGTTCATTTATTTCATGCATAAAGTGAATATATAATAATGGAACATTGACTATTCCACATAAATTTCTTTCTTTCATAATGAAAACTAACCACTCATCTTACATTGTACGAAAGGCGATGCGTTCACCTTCAGCGCCCTACCTGCCCGACAACCACTCATCTTACATTCATGTAGTATTTGAGAAGCAATTAATAAAACATATGTTGGAGTTTGACTTAGTTAGGGTCTTCATCCTCCTGTCCCCGAGTAATTCATGTGGTACTCCCTTCCGTTGCACCTGAGCACATCAGGCAACTTTTACGGCGGTGGGAGCTCTACAATCAGGCTAGGCACATACTGGATTATAAGAAAAAAATCCATGTTTAGTTAATATGAAAGTAAAGTATAGAAAAATATTTTTGAAAATAAAATTAGTACGTGACATGGATTATTTACCCGGATGGCAACTTGCCCGAAGTTCGTCTGCGTCAGGGTGTGGACAAAATGCAGAATGATGTTGCCAAATGTAGTTCGCGGATGGTCATTATCTGAATAGCTACAGATATGCATTGGTCTAGGAAATAATTATAAATTAAATTATAATATTGGTAATACAAGGAAACACATTTTTAATGTAAATATAAAATTGCCCACCACAATCGGGGAACAGTGTGAACTAGCACTGTTAGACATGATCCCTTAAATTTATGTTTAATGATTTGATACAAATAAATTCAAGTAATTTGTTAATCAATTAATATATAAATGCAACATGACTGAGCGGAGTCAAACATGGGTTGGTAAAATTGAATGGTCAACTGATAAGTATGCGATGTCACATGCTAGGTAAACTGCAAAAAATATGAATAAGCGACATCGCACACTGGCCGCGATAACCAAAATAGGATTCATAGACTGGCAATGTCATATTCATGAAATGGGGACACTCTGGCAACAACAGAAAACTGTTTAAAAAACGAAGCTCCTAAACATATAATGGGGGGAAGATATACAACTGAAATTCTAACACCCCAGAAACTAATCCTTGAACCCTAATCCATAGAAACATCCTTACATGAAGAAAATAATACATTCACACACCATATGCATAACAATTTCAATAGTAAATTAAAAAGAAAAATTTAAAAAACCACATTTTGAAACATACCTTTGAGAGGATGGGCAAGACTGTTAAAATTCGAGGGAAAGTTGAATGTTTAAAGTGATGTATATATAGTTGTTATGCAGCATTGTGAATTCCATCCTAATTCGATACTGCTTATTAGTCATCTTGATCGACACGAGACCGATGGCTCAGTGACGTCGGCTTGTCTTACTATAGGCCTCACCATTCAGCCCATTGGCATATCAAATAGGCCACCCATGTCTTACCAACTTCATGAGTGATGTGCATGTAAATTGTGTTTAGTGATATTTGATCGACATATTACCAACGTCGCCCATGGATATATTGGGCCACAACAATTCATCCCACTAGCATATAAACTGTGCCCATGTTTGACCAAAACGAACATAACTGACCTTAATAACGTTAAACAGTTAATTAGAAATTAGTAATTCATATTGTAAATGTTCATGAACACCATTAACGTCCATTTCGATTAGAATCAATTTCAACACAACCGGTGAACTTTTCTATTTTTAAAATTTAGGTCTCTCCCAGATGGTGGGGAAAAAAAATGTAAAAACGAAGATAACCGAAAATCAAAATCAAATTTTCACAATCATGTTGTTCCAACTTATGCATCAAGGTTACCAGGGTATTCTTCCATTGTTTTTATTAGTATTCCATTAATAACCTAACTATGAGCATTATTAATTTTGAAGATAAATTCCATCACACAGAATCGGACAAAATTACAACTTCTAGGTTTTTTTAAAAAAATAAAATTCAAAAGATATGAAAATTTTAACTATCATTTTTTAAAAGTCCTAATACAGGGCCTAGAGTTAATTAGGCATGATTACTTACTAGTATGCAATGGCTAATCAGGAGATTTTGTGAAAGTCTCAATGGGACCATGCCAGTTTCTTTATCATTATCGATGATCATTAATTAGTTTGAATGGGGATTGCAAAGGTCCCGTGAATGAAGATTGGAATCAAATTTGGGAGTGCCGGTTTACTTTTCAAAATTTTCACTTATGTCCCTCCAACAAAGTGGAAGAAGTTGAAATGCCAAACTGGAGATACCCTTATTTAATTCACCAAGTAACGAGCATGATGTTCTGATTTGGTCATGCTCTGGTCATTGGAACGGGACCACAATCTCCTCTGACAGTGTGTGATGAAACTTTTCAAAAATTACGCTAGGAATCCAACTTCATCGCATGCTCGCTACACTTATTAATTCTTCACACGAACGGATATTATACTATCTAATAGAGGCGTAAACTGGGGTAATCGTCCACCATTCTTCTTAGCATTGTGTTCAAAACCTTATTATTAGCATTATGAGAAGGATAATTTCCACCAAATAGAATCAAATGAAATTACATTTGTTATGTTCTTTAGGAAATAAAAACGTAATAAAATTCCATCCATAAAATTTTAAAAAGCACTCATACATGGTCTGTAGTATATTGTAGATGATAACTCATAAGTATACATGGGTCATTTGGAAAGATCTGCTCGAATTCTATGTGGGAATAAGACCAGTATCTTTAATACCGATGTCGTGTATAAGCTGTGGTGACCAAGGTTATTTTCAGGAAGATTGTAATCGAGTTTAGGACTACCGGTGATTTTTTTTAATTTTTCCACTCAAGTCCCTTAAATGATTTGGTAGAATTTTGAATCCAAAATTGGAGATAATGATTTGTTATTCACACTTGCATGAGAATTTTATTCCTATCTAGTATAAACAAGTCATCGGAAGGGCCTACAATCTTAACAGCGAATTTGTTACGACACTTTCAAAATTATATTTCGCCCCATAGAAACGGTGTCGTATAAGGTTCACAGATAACGAACCAATGATCGACACTAAACTGACGTTGGTTTAACCGAAATTTCCACCGGGAACAAAATTTTGAGCCAAAATTTTGAACAAATTTTCCCACCCAACCCCATTTCATTTAAATCATATTCAGCAACAAGATCCATTAATTTCTCATCTCCAGCACACTTCTTCCTAACCCAACTCCACAACTTCCTCTCCATTCCTTACATTTCAACTACTCAAGACCCCAATCTAATCTTTTCTCCCAAAAATCAACAAAGTAGAGCATCTCTGAGTTCAAATTAATTGAGGTAGTTTACCATCCATTCCATGTTCATTTAGCAATTTTATTAACATACCTTCTACATGTTTTTCACCATTGAACAATTATTGAATATTTCCATTAAGTATGTTGAATATGTTACATGTTATATAGTGTATATTGATTGTGTTCCCAATGTCTTGCCATGTTTTTAAAGAGTGAGAAAAAGGCTGATATTAGGGATGATTTTGGATAATAATCAAATTTTAGTATGAACACAGGTTGAATTTGCGACGTCGGTAAGTTCATCATCTAATACGATATGTGACCGAATGGTTATCGATGTCGCATTTGGTTAGAACTGAATAGAACATCTATGAATATCCGACATCACTCATTATTTGTACACTGTGACTTTAGTCATTCAATCTTACGATGCCACCTTTAACCATTCCATGTTAAGATTTATGTCGTATGCTCTTGGCTTTATTATTTGTGCATATATTAGGGACAACCCAGATCTAGCATAAATTTTGTTTCATGTGTATCTGCTGCAGTAGGATAATGAGGGTTATTGATGGACTCAAAAAATGGACTTGTCATTTCCATAGTCCCCTTGCAATGTTTAATGCCAGACAATGTACACAAGGAAGCATCAATACAATCAGCCTGTCAATTTCACCGCAACCTTTTGTACTTTAATATATTGGCAATGTCAGTTTTTGTAAATAAAATGTAATGGCTATTGACAAAAAAATTGTCTATAGGACTGATGTCGACTTGAACGATGTCAACTTCGATGATATCGTTCCATTTCCTCACCTATCATATGATTCATGCTATTGCTGACATTGCTTTCCTGTGGATACCAATATCAGTTTCAATGTCGCAGGCATTGCCCACAATGGTCTGCCTACTTGCTATCTTGGCCTACGTCGGTCACAGACACTAGCGACGTCGATTAAATATTGAGGTAAAAGGTTCTCTTTACCTCGGTTCTGAACCGAGGTAAAAATTATACCTTTCACTCTGGATTTATTTACCTCAGTTCTTCGGGGACTGAAAATCGAGGTAAAAGGTCCTCTAGATTTGAGGTAAAATGTCCTGTTTCTTGTAAGCTGATATCACGAATAAATTCAAGAATATATTCAAAAAAATTGTGACCCCCAATCGGAATGGTTTGTGGATTTTTAATAATTTCAATTAGAATTTCAATTTGTATAATAAGCTTTTGTTTAGAAGATGAAATCAAAATATTATATGATTCATCCGAAAAGGGGATGATAGTTACTCTTTTTTTGTCTAACAGGATTATTGGATATGCGTTGGATTTATTCAGACATTTTCCACTAAGAAATTTATCAGAATCACTAATCTTTTTGTCGCGGAGTTTCTCCCTTATTCATATAGTTCCGTTTAAATTTTTTTATTTAAGCACAATAACCGGTTCAAGTGTTCTGTTGACCCAAGAATTTGTTACTTCTGCTCTTTTAACCAAATAGAACAATCTTCAATGTTAGTACATGCTCTTCAATCTGAATGGTTAAAAATGCACGTAAGTATGATGATAGTGGGCTATGCGTCTCTTTTATACGGATCTTTATTTTCAATAGCACTCCTAGTTATTACATTGAGAAAAACAGAACAATTTTTTCTCAAAGTAATCCTTTGTTATTAGTAACTGAATAATTTTTTATTGGTGAAATCAAATACATAAATGAAAGAGGTATTTTTTTGTCAAATACTCCTTTTTTACTAAGAATTATTAAAGGTATCAATTGATTAAAAAATTAGGTTGTTGGAGTTACCGGGTTATTAGTCTAGGGTTTATGTTTTTAAACGTTGGTATTATTTTGAGAGTAGTGTGGGCTAACAAAGCGTGGGGATCATATTGGAATTGAGACCCAAAAGAAACTTGGGCATTTATTACTTGGACCATATTCGCGATTTATTTACATACCCAAACAACTAGAAAGATTCAGGGTTCCCACTCAGCAATTGTAGCCTTTATAGGCTTTCTTATAGTTTGAATTCAGGGTCAATTTATTCAGAATAGGGCTGCATAGTAATTATTCACTTACAGTAAAATCAAACAGAATTCAAGAAACGAATCTTGTGAATCTAACTGAGTCTACTTTATATACACACACACACACTAAAAACTTTACTTGAACCACGAGTGAATCAAATAAAATATTTGATTCACACGATTCGTGCTTATGACCCATAGGGGATTAAATTAAAATTTTACTTACAAATTGATGAGAAAAGTTTTCTTTTTTCATTCTAGAACTTTTTAAATGCAAAATTAACAATTTATAAATCATAGGTTTTTTGTTTTAGTTATGAAATTTTTTATACGAAAGAATTAGATAGAATATCTTCGACTTTGTCAACTGATAGTGAAAAATTAAAGCAGGGCACATACCAATACCTTGTATGGGTAAAAAGAGAGAAATTGAAAGAAATAATGGGCGCGGTCCAGAATGAACAAAAGAAATTTTTGAATATTAAAGAACTTGTATGCATAGAAAATTTGTTGTGACATAGATATTGAATAAATAGGAGTTAATATTATTCCAATTGCCATTAAAAAGAAATTAGTAGTTTTGACATTAAAAGAAAATTTTAACTAGTAATTATTCCAAGGAATATTATTAATTCCATAATAAAAAAAGTGGTTGTGTTTGTTCTAGAAGAAATGAAACAAAAGATATGGTAGAGCTAGGATAGTTATTGTATGAGGTCTACCCAATGATAGATGCAGTGGCACATAATATATCGATATGATCATCATGAGCTATCACTTAGTAAAATCACTTGTTGCTGATACCTTCTTCTCAGTTCCTTCTTCCATAACTTGAGCGTGGAGAAGGAAGATATAAGAGGGCTCTGTGGAGAATGTGGTCAAAACTCCATAATAGAGTCCGACCACAATGACCGAATTGATTATCTTCATGCATAAAGTACTAAATTACCTAGTATAAAAGATTTAAAAATCATCAAAAACCTCCCTTATTTATTTTCTATTACAATTTCTGGATTATTATTTGATGATTTTTTCACTTTCCATATACATATATAGAATATACCGACACCTCTTATGTCAATGACACCAAAGGGATATTAAAGGAATGGAATAGGGATATAGGTGGAACATAATGAAATAGCACCACTCTGAGGTTACCACTAAAATGAGGCATGGAAGGAAGCTACTCCAAAGAAGTTACAGGGGTTATGAAGGAAGCTTCTCGCTCATATTGTCCGTGGGTTGAGAAAAGGAGTTAAACTCTATGACATATAACCTACCACTATTCCTAAGTAGCTCAGCAGTAGAGCAGTCGGCTGTTAACCGATTAGTCGTAGGTTCGAAACCTACTTGGGGAGATTTGATTCATTTTGAATTCTTTAACTTTAATTCATAATTAGAGAAAGAGGCTTGCTTAGGTAAGCTGTTCCATGTATTTCCATTTTATCTGCTCGTATCACATTTTGTGAGATTTTTAAATCACTGTCAATACCTCTATGTAGGTCCGCCTTTGTTCCATATCCCCGAGGATATTTATAACTATCCTATAAGAATTCTCAGATGTACTAGTACTAGCACTGCATTTTTGATGAAGTCATTGATTTTCCCGAGGGGTCATGATTCGATATTAATGATGAGGAAGGATTTTTTTGTTGTACTACTTAGACATGTACTTGCTCTGCTATTTCTTCCAAAACAAAATAAAATGTTTACGGCGCATACTACGTGTAATGATTGCAACGTTCACTATATCAAAAGAAAATCCATTCCATTTCGATAAAATATCGACACCCAAGTTCCATAAATTTCAACTTTAAGACAGCTATCCTCATCATTCGACCCCCAGAGGGAAAGGTATTTCTCCTCTAGGCCAGTTGTGGGGGAGGAGGGATTCGGACCCCCGACACTGTGGTTCGTAGCTACTTTCCTAATCCTCTGAGCTATAGGCCTCACCACGTCTCCACTGGATCTATTTGCGATAGTACCCTAATAAAAGGATCTTTTCCTCTGTCCAGCTATTTCGGGTTAGTAAGATGTTAAAGCATGTTATCTCTATATCTCTATAAGAAGGGTGCATTCAAGGTGTGAAGTGGGAGAGAGGGGATATTATAATTAGGTTTTTGAATAAGATGACCCTTTGTTTTTTATTTTTGATTTTTCATATATTTAGAAAGTAATAAGAATAAGAGTTCTTAAGCTTTTATCATCCTAGAGTCAAGCTATTTTTTTGCATGACCTTTCCTATAGTATCTTCACCACAGTAGAGTTTAACCACCAATTTTGGGATGGGTTGGTGTGGTTCCTCCATGCCTAGGAAACCAAAATCTGGAACCATGAACGAAGAAAGGTGTGAGAGAAAATTATATTGGGTTGTAATTATGAGGTCCCAATTTTTGGCTGTAGGGGATACCAAAGGCCTCTACCCTTCCATCCCTTAAATACAGAGGGAGCAGAGCTTTTGGATTTTTCATGTTGTCAAGGATTTGAACAATGAGCAATGAAAATAGATGATGAGTGTCTGATAAAATTGACCATGTCATGTAGGAACAAAATTCAAGTATACCAGTTTGTTAGGATGTCTTAGCTGCATGCATCACCGCACTTCCACTTGACACCTATCATAATGATTATATCTCATCTCGCCATGACATTCTCTTGAATTCTCAAAACATCTGTTGATCCATCCAGGTAGGGGCAGAGAACTTGTCTCTGTCTTGGCTATGCTACCGAAGGGTCGAGAGAAGTCAAAATAGGAGAGTAATCATCTTGGGATGGGTTACTACTTAGATGCATTTAGCAGTTATCCTCTCCACTCTTGGCTACCAAGCATTTACCGTAAGCATGATAACTAGTACACAAGAGGTGCATCCTTCCCGGTTCTTTTGAACCAAACTATCTCATGAATTTTTGAACCCCTACCTCTTTAATGGGTGAACAGCCCAACCCTTGGAACATACTACAGCCCAGGTAGCAAAGAGTCGACACCGAGGTGCCAAACCTTCCCGTCAATGTGAGCTCTTGGCAAAGATCAGCCTGTTATCCCTAGAGTAACTTTTATTCCTTAAGCGACGACCCTTCCACATAGCACCGTCGGACCACTAAGGCCGACTTTCATCCTTTCTCGATGGGTGGGTTTTGCAGTCAAGTTCCCTTCTTCCTTTGCACTCAGGGCCAATCTTTGTCCAGCCCGAGGAAAACTCTGCACGTCTCCCTTAATTTTTGGGAGGCCTATGTCCCATAGAAGCTGTCTACCTGAGAATGTCACTTGGCTCGTAGGTCCTGACACAAGGTTAGAAATCTAGCTCTTCCAGAGTGGTATTTCACTTGTGGATCGAGGCCCTCCCAAAAGAAGGAATTCTTTGCCTTCCTCCTAAGATGCGCAGGAAAAGCCCAAATCCAATCCCAGGGAACAATGAAGCTTCATAGGGTTCTTCTGTCTAGGTGTAGGTAGGCTGCATCTTCAGAGACATGTCATTTGACCGAGCCTTTCTCTGAGACAGTGCCCAGATTGGTACGCCTTTTGTGTATGTTGGAACTTACCCGATAAGGAATTTTGCTACCATAAGACCATTATAGATATGGCCTCCATTCACAAGGGCTTCGGTTGTCTGCTTCCCTGTCAGCAGGTCACCAACTCCCTTGACCTCCTATCACTGGGCAGGCGTCAGCCCTTATACATGGTCTTATGACTTTGCGAAGATATGTGTTTTTGGTAAACAATTGCCCGGGCTTGGTCACCGCTACCCCCTTTGTAATGAGGCACCCCTATGCCTAGATCTTGAGCAAATACAAATTTTCCTGGGAGTATGACATTGGTTAATTAAAAGTCGTAGCGCCCAGTACTCAAACATTGGCTGAAGGAGGGGCACCTTACCCTGACAAGCAGGGGCACCTTACATTCTTGAACCAATAACCATATTTTGGCTAACCTAGCCTCCTCCATCTCTCGGGACCAACAAGAGGTAGTACATGAATATTCACTTATTGTCCATCGACTATGCCTTTCGCCTTGATCTTAGGCCCTGACTCACCCTCCATGGATAAAACTCGGGGAGGAACACTTAGTTTTTTGGGGGAATTGGATACTCACCAATGTTTGCATTACTCAATCCGACATTCTCACTTCCGCATGTTCCAAAAAATTCACATGTTTCTTGTAATTCATACGACATCATCAAATGATACAAGTCTTGGATAACAATTTACAATGCACTAGAGCACTCTTGTTGATAATATTTTAATTTGAACAATGTCATATCTCACACCCAGTAAATCCTTACTTAACCTTTCCCTCTGTTACTAAGATTTCAGAATGTTCTTGTAAATTCTGGAAAATACCGAGTATATAAGTAGTGATTTCAAATCCAGAGGTTAATTATCCTCTGGAAACTTTAAGTAAGGTATTGTTTGGTTTTTTTGGGTGATAGTGGAAAAGTTGACAGATAAGCCACCCTTATTGCCACTTTACAGAACCATACGTGACATTTCCACCTCATATGGCTTCTAGTTCGATTATATTGAATTTATTGGATCCTTTTCCGTATTCGAGAATCCCCTACCTTTTTCCACCTTGTCTCAAAGAGTAACTAGGATCAATTTAGTCACGTATTTGTGTTCCAATTGACGACTTTCCATTTTTTATTCTTCTCAAAGGAGAATATTATTATCTTTAACAAGCATATACCGATCCAATCACTATAATAAGAATAAGAACAAGAGATCTTTCCCCCCATTCTTTGAGAACCCGAAAGATCCTTTTCAAATTTGAATTTAGTTATTCGGAATCTAGGTTCTTCAACTTCCTTTTTATTTCCTATTTTTCCTCTATTTTTTATATCATTCCTTAAGTCCCATTGGTTTCATCCTAAAGAATTTGATCCATTTCTCATTGCACAAAGGTTAAAAAATAAATTCGATTAATTTTTTGATTAAAAGGACTATGTAAAATGTAAAATATTTGGTTTTTCCTCTTCCTCTATCCCGATGGGATAGGTATGGTGTTTTAATCAATAGAGAATATTTTATTCTATATGAATCGATGTTTTCCCAATCCAATTCCTCCCCAATACTTCCCAAGGAAAATCTTGAATTGAATCCCAAAGTGACGGGTTAGTGTGAGCTTACCAATGCAGTTATGCACTCTTCGAATAGGAACCTATTTTCTGAAGAATCCCATTTTTCATACTTTGGTGGGTCTCTGAGATCCTTTCGATGACCTATGTTTTGTTGAAGGGATATCTATCCAATCCGATGATCGACTGCGTAAAGACCGCGGTAGCAACGAAACTGGGGAAAGTATACAAAAAAACAACCTTTTTCTATTCTATTAGATTAGTATTCGATTCAATTAGATTAGTATTAGTTAGTGATTCTGGCTTAGTGAGTCCCCTCTTTCATGATGAATTGTTGGAACCCGTTGTTCAATCATTTGATAACCACAGTCATTCTTTGATAAATGATCACTATGAGTCTGAATCAATGATTAATCCCCTTTTCTATCGTTAAGGTGGAGAACTAAACCAATGATTCTCTTTCTTCAATACCAATTGAATTACTGTACGCAACCCGAGATTCTATTTTATCATCAATCTAATTCCCGCTCATGTTTTTTCTTATTCTTATGTAATAGATATCTTGACTTATATGGCTTAGATCTCTCGTATTTCTCAAAAAAGTGATTCGATTGATAGGATTTCATATGGGATCGATGATATCGATGAGATTGATACTCAATATTTCTTCTCAAGTTGTATCGATGTGAGCCTCTAAGTGGGACCAAGCAGGTTGCCACAAGAAGCATAACCCTCAATTTCTTCTAGAAAATATCCTAATTGTTCTATAGCAACTAGAAAGAATTTGGTTCAGATATAGGATACCTATCTAGAAATTTTTGTATCTCAATTTTAGATGATGGAATCATCAAAGATTTAACCCTTTCAAAATTTTTTGTAACTGATTAAAGACTCGAGAAACAAAGACAAGATGTGTAAGAACAAGGTGTCTAGAAACAAGCAGAAGGAAAAAGGTTGAATAGAGGAACTCCCACAAATTTGGCAATCTCAGATGTGTGGATATCAATGGTGAATCATTATTTCGATAAATCCTATCTTCCGACAGAAGAAGATTATGTAAACACGTACTCGAAATCTCGCTTATCAGATTCTGTTGTGGAAGATACAATTTTTTAAACAATTATCCACAATATACCCGATCAATGCATAATATCATGAAAAATGGATACCCATTTTCGATTGCTACTTAGTATCGACAATAGGTCTAAAAACGTTTCTAAAAATATCCAATTTAGATATTCGTACCCTGCCGAAGTAAGGAACCATGGTAGATATGCTTGGAATAGATTCCATTTTCTGAGAGCACTATCTCCTTGAAAAGTTCTATACAACTGCCCTTTATTGATGCATTTCTTTAGAAAATGACTCCATTTTCCCTCTCAGAACATGGAGTGTGAATCAAACCATGTTTGAATTGAAATTGCGATACTGATGCAATTTCTTACCTTCTGAATCAGATAGATTCATATCTGACAAAGGTTGACGATAATCAGATAGATTCTATGAAATGGTTTCACGGGATTCAGCCAATTATCTTGATCGTGAAATATCATTGATAAATAGGAATTCCTGTTATCAAAAGATTTCCTGTGATTATTTCTAGTATGGAATGGGGCACTCAGCCAATTTGGTATCTTAAATGATGATATTGTTCCTCCATCGATAATTCTTATTTTTATTTTTATGGGGCACTCAGAAGGGTTTCCATTTTTTCAAATGAACAATTTGAAGACCTATTGATTGAAAAAAAGTGAGTTAGACAAAAAGAAAAGCAACCTGGAAAAAAAGATGTGGCTTAGACAAATATTTTTTGTCGATAACCTCAGGCCAATCAATCAAATATTGATTTATACGTAATTCATTAAACATTACTTGAAAATGGTTCTTCTGCCCAGAAACAAAATGTTCCAAATTTTCCTAGAAATTCTTACTCCTATTGGATCCTTTATATATATATGCACCAAGATCCCGATGCATGGATCTCTCGTTTTGAGAAATGAAAATAAGAGGATCAAACCATTTCTTCCGACTCCTTTTCAAATTCGATAAATGTTGGTTGATCCTATATTTCGTTATTGTTCTATGATTCAGAGTATCCTTTACTATTCCTATTTGATCCATTTGAATTCCATATTTGAAGTTGCGATAGGATCTATTCATTAAAAAGAATCGATTCAATACATTTCTTATGTACCCATAGGCACCATGTTGGATTTGAATAAGATATTGGATGAATCTATAATGATTGGCTGACTCCATTATATTGTTTCTAGCAAATACCACTTGTGAATCTTCCTAATCATTCTCGCAGGAGATCCGTGCCCTTTTTTTTATGATTCTTCAAGAACAATATTTATCTTCTTCATAAAAAATAGTAAGTAGAACCAATAAATATTTCTTTTTTTTATTCATCATTTTTGTTGAATACCCCATTCAAGAATAATTTTTATCCAATCCGTAGGAATAAATAGAATAGGCAAATACCTTATGATACACCAGATGCAGCTTGATTATTGATAAAATGAATATATCTGTCATTTCTTGAAATCTCGCTTCTGTTTCAAAATCTTGGTGTAACGTGTATCCTCCTATGTTCTGGGAATGGAATAGATTAAATAAATCCAAAAATGAATTTTTGTTCAAGAATTAAATCTTATTGGAACCTTCCATATTCAGTTCATCCTTCAGAACCATAGCACAACCCGAATCTAATGAAATAGGATGGATCAAGATGCTATTTTGTTAATACGCCATTATCTTGAATATAGTAACCATTTATTTATTTTCTGATCTCCAGGAAGGGACAAAAGAATGATATTGTTGGTGGAAGGTGTGTCGGGTGTTTCATTCTTCACTTTTGTGTTTCCCTGACACGAGCAGACAAAGTACTTCTCTAGGATGGTTCCGTATTTTTTTTACCTCTTTGTGTTAGAACATCGCACCCCAGATCCGAATGCATTTGACTGTTTTCGGTATAAATCATGAAACTCTGATAAAGTTTTTTCTCTCAAACCTCTGAAACAATCTGTGACATCAACTTTTGAGAGGTCGCTTAAATTGGTGACAAAATCTGGTCCTGCAAATATGTGTCCTTTCAGTAACTCATTACATTAGCTATTATATTGGTTAGTTTGTGTTTTTTACAAATTAGTTCGGCTTTCATAAACAGTTTTTTAGTCAGTGATAATTATGTATAGAGAGGTACAATATCAAAATATTTTGATAACAAATCCTACTAATTAAATTTTAAACATTCAGCACAATAGATCATTTATTTATTAAGTTACATCGTGTATTTAACATATTATTTCTTGGTCTCCTGTAAGGCAACCTAAATTTTAGGTAGGGGCCTTTATGCAATTCTTGCAATATTCTAGCTCCAGTGACCTATCCCTAATAATTTTACAGGGACCTATTTCTAATAACTTTACAAGGACCTATCACTAATATTTTTCAAGTGTTTTTTTACAATTTTTCCATCATTTTTTCGCCATCTGCAACCTACAAAAAATTCAAACTTTTTGAAAAAGTATTAAAAATAATTTTAAAATGCACAAAATTAATATAATCATCGAATTGAAAATTATAAACATCAGCAAAAAATAACAGAACATCAACGAAAAAATAAATATCAACTAAAAAATTGGAACAAAAAATATATTTTTTAAAATAAAACAGTAAATAATATAAAAAAATAAAATAAAAATCAAAGAAAAATTGAAAAAACGTTGACTACAACTAACAAAACATCAACTAAAAATCATAAAAATTATAAAACATTAACAAAACTTCAATTATCATTTTTTATTAAAAAACTACAAACATCAACTAATATCGACCAAAAGATTAAAACATCAATTCCTATCACCTAAACTTCACCCAAAAAAGAAAAACGACAACATGAGAAAAAAAAACTACAAAAAATCAAGCCATATCACAAAAAAAAAGCTACGAACATCAACTCATATCACCTAAAACTCACCTAGAAAATGAAAAACATTAATGTGGGAGGAAAATAATATATCAACATTTTTTTAAAAATAATACTAGAAATATCAACCTATATCACCCAATATCTACAAACTTCAACTCCTATCAACTAAACCTCACCCAGAAAATGAAAAACATCAATATAAGAAAAAAGACACTACAAACATCAACTCCTATCACTCAAACCTCACCCAGAAACTGAAAAAGCATCAACAGAGAAAATAAAAACTACAACATCAACCTATATCATCCAAAAATATGCAAACATCAACTCATATCACCTAAACCTAACCCTAAAAATGAAAAACATCAATAAAAACACTACAAACATCAACTCCCATCATTCAAACCTCACACAGAATTGAAAAACATCAACAGAAAAAATAAAAACCACAGCATCAACCTATATCATCCAAAAATCCGCAAACGTCAATTCATATCACCTAAACCTCACCTAAAAATGGAAAACATCAATATGAGAAAAAAGACACTACAAACATCAACTCCTATCACTCAAACCTCACCCAGAAAGTGAAAAAAAAATCTAAAGAGAAAATAAAAACTACAACATCAACCTATTTCTAATAATATTTACAAACATCGATTTATAACAATTAAAACTCACTCGAAAAATGAAAAACACCAGCATGAGAGGAAAATACTAAAAACATCAACCAAAAAGCTACGGTACCTCAAGAGTAAAATTATTCACTTTGAAAATCATAAAACATCAACAAAGTTTAAATTATCATTTAAAAAAATAAACCTACATACATCAACCTATATTACCCAAAACCTACAAACATCAACTCATATGACCTAAACCTCTTCTGAAAAATGAAAAATATCAACATAAGAAAAAAGACACTACAAATATCAACCTATATCAACAAAAAAACTACAAACATCAACCCATATCACTTCGAGCACCTAAACCTCAGCCGAAAAACCAAAAATATCAACAAGAAAAAAAACTACAAATATCAACCTATATCACTTGAATCTCACCCACAAAATAAAAAACATCAACGTGAGAGGGAAAAGAAAGAAGCTTCAACATCAATCCATATCATCTAAAATGTTACAAACATCAACTCATATCACCTAAACCTAACCCGAAGACCTCACCCTCAAAATGAAAATTATCAATATGAGAGAGGAAAAAATTGTATAAACATCCACCTATATCACCTAAAAAACTACAAACATCAACTCATATCACCTAAACTTTACCCGGAAAATGTAAAAAATTCAACATGAGAGAAAAGAACTACAAATATCAACTCATATCACTCAAAATGCTGTGAACATCAACTCATAACATCATCACATAACAACAAAAAATCATCATCACATAACATGATAACATAAAATCATCATAACATCATCACATAACATGATAACATAACATCATCATAACATCAACAACATTTCAAACTCCCTCAGTTAATTACTTCATTACTAATATGACTAAACCGCGAGCTATTGTTTAAGAGCTCCTAGAGGAACTAATAATTCTTTGAGTTTGTTTATAAATAAAGTGCGCCTCAGCAAAAGTTGCAATGTACCTATAATATTGTAGGAACATCAAAATCACATCTGTATATATTGTGAGAACAACAAAAACAAATAACTAAGAAAATTCACCTTCACAAGACAGAAACTCATATCAATTAGCACAAAATATCAAATTTGAGTGAATCAACACAAAAACTATGGTCTCTCTCAGAATCACAATAACCTGATCCCAGAAAATATATACGTATTAATCAAGTACAGTGAGACAGCAATTCTGCAAAAGTACACGAATCAAAACAAATGCTCTACTAAACTTGAGACATGTGTTCAAGACGAGGACTACGACTCCTGAAGAAGCATTGTGCGCGAGGCGGCAGACCGAAGTAGTCACCGGCGGTGAAGTTCCAATCATCGAAGCCTCAGTAGTTGAAGCGAAGATTAAATTGCCGAAACTCTAATCAACAAATTGAGAAGTGGAACGGCGACACCGGTGAACTAGAGCGATGGCGTTATGCGCGAGGAGGCGGATCGTGATGGCACTATGTGCGAGGCGGTAAACAGGTTGCAAAACGACGATTTCCGATCAAGTTGTTAGCGGCGGAGCGGTGGCAGTTACGGAGGAGAGAAAAACACAAAAAATAAATGAAAACTCAGAAAGTGTTAATATTTATATATTTGTTTGATAATTGCACAATAGGTCCCAACATTTATTAGCGTAATATTAAAAAAATCTCATTCCAAATGAAATTTAGAATAATTGCACAATAAACCCGGACTTAAAGTTCAGGCTGGCTAAAACAAGACTTTGTGAAAGATTATATCTGCACAATTCTTCATAAAATTAGGATTATCTTGACACTTTCTTGATTTGCAAGATTATATTATCACTTTCAATCTAAATTTAGAGTTAGAAGTGTAAAAATCTCAAAATAATACTTCAATATCTTAAGAGGTGCTAACTAATTGCAAGGTTTGCCCTAAAATGTTTTGGTTAAGTGTGTTGGCCTGAATAATTTATAGAAGAATGTTATTTATATATTTTTTAGGAGATATAGAAAATAGTGCTTCATCATCTTAAGAGGTACTACCTCCACCATTTCTATTTTTATCTTTATTTTTTCTTTGCACAATTTATAAAAAAACAATTTTAATCACTAATATTTTTTTATTGTCAGCATATAAATTTGAGCCCGTCTCTTGAAAGACGGTCTTTCCATAAGTCATGGAAAGACCAAGGTTTAAAGTGTAAATTAGAAGAAATCAA
>JAULKJ010022946.1:0-17434 GCA_032355405.1 Rubia balearica
CTACCCTGTCTAATCTATATCTCCACGAGAGAATGGTTGTGGTACATTTTTAAAGTATTTATGTGTGTTTTAATTTTGTATTTCCTTATTATAACCTCTAATCGCCCTGCTCATTTGCATACTTTTGAAAATTAGGTTGGTGAGATTCTGCAGCTTGTTAGCCAACGAGTTGCTGAGTTTGCTGAAGGGGAAGGGTCGCTCCTGGATAAATTGCAAGCGGCTGAAGCGAAGTGTACCAGTTTGAGTGTCTCTATTGAAGATGTCAAAAAGCATGCACAGGCAGTTGAGGAGCATGCTTTGGTTGTTGAAAGAAAAGTTAGTCAGTTGTGTTCCGAGTTTGAGAATATGTAGACTAATGGTCCTGCTTCACCTGGGTACCCCCAGGTCCTCATCTGGTGAACACAAAGTCCTTTTTTGCCCAATTTGAAGAAAAATCCACTAATGCTTGCAGCATTGGGTACGTCGAGGCTTTGGCTGAGCTACGAAGACTAAACCCTACTGTGAAGGCCCAGAACTTGCGTAAACTGGCAAAGTTTGAGAAGGCACTGGAGCAACAGAGGGCTATTCTTAACAAGGGGTTCATCCGTATCATTTCTAATGGAGGTCACCCATACGTCTTGCTATCCCACCTCGCCAGTCTGCCTTGTTAACCCTATGTGGTTGAACTTAAGAAGTGCGAGATTGATTATTTTGGGGATCTCCTCTTCGATATTTGGCCTTTCAAGCCTGTTGTTAGCTCTGATGTGAACATGAATGCTAAGGCCACTACTAACGCTACAATATTGAATCTTTAGACAAGGATATAGTTCGTAGCCTGGTTGATCTCGAATCTGTTGGTGTATATATGCATTCGCTCCATCTTCCTCATCGGGTTTATGAATGGGCAACATGTATGGGTATTCGTCTAAAGTATATGTTACTTAGTATCCATGATCTTGCAGTTGGATGGATGAAGACTTTAAAGGATACTCAAGATTCTGTCAGTGATACTCAAGATCATCACTGACAGAACAATCTTATTCAGCGCCAACAACTAAGCATTGTTAGAATGCTTTGTCGCAGGAGGATGCTAAGAATTTTCTTCTAGCAAGGCATGCGAAGCTCATCAAAAGACCCGGATCATTGATAAACAGTGTTCTCACATTGACAATTTATTGGAGCTATTGAAGATAAAGCAGAGGGAGTGTGATCATTTCTCTTCTCTTGCAGCCGGGTAAAAAAGTAGGTTTAACAAACAGTTTGCGATAAACACTCATCTTCGCAGTGAGAATGATGAGCTTTATACCGAGTGCAATCATCTTGACTCATATGTGAATCATCTTGAACAAGCTTGTGTTGAATATAAGGACAAGCTGCAATCCCTTCCATCATCATCTCATTGCCCTGTTGGTCGTGGGAACCTATCGATGAGTTTCAACGGCAGAGGATTAATTTGTCTGAAGCGGTTAGGTCTTATATTTGTCATATTTTCCAATTAGAAGACGAAATTGAAAATTTGAAGACAACAAATAAGAAATATCAAGATATTGTTGACTTTATGAGCGTGCAGCTTGATCGGGAGATTTTGGCCCTATAAGTAATTTTAAGGCATACTTCGCCAAACATCTTGACCATATGGAGCGAAGAGGTTTTACATGGCATCCCGCCTACTTATACATGAAGTGACGTTATAACCATATGTTAGAAGATGATCATGAAGCTGAACGATCTCGTCGTGAGGTTGAGCAATCCCATCATGAAGCTAAGCTACCTCGTCGCCATGACGGTTCTTCATCTTCTGGATCATGCCACGCATCAAGGAACCGATAGTTTGTTTTTTGGAATGCTCGAAGTAGTGCTTTATGCTGATTCATATTTTTTAATTATGTTTTATAACTATCAATCAACACTAAGTGTTGTGGTATTTACATTTCCTTTTGTTAGTTTATTTATGCATTCTTTAGTTTTTTGAATTTTCTCCATAAAAAGCTGTATAATTCATGTTGCTGATTATGTTGTTATGTTTGCCTATTTTGCAAGATCTATTGCTTGTTTATGTTGCATTTGTGGGAAAATCTTCCTTTTTGCAAGATTTATAGTTTGCTTAGTTGTGTTTGCGTATTTCTGAGATCTATTGCTTGGGAACTCATAAACTTGTATTGCGCGAACTACAAGATCTATTGCTTGCTTGCTTCGCTGTTTTTGTAGGCATATATGCCTTTGTGCAAGATTTATAGCTTGCAAAAGTAAGATTGCGTCTTTGTAAGATCTATAGCTTACAAATTCAAAAAATTGTAAGTTGTTTGTTCGTACTTTGCCAAACTCAATTGTTTGTTATGTGTCGTAGTTGGCTATTATTTGGAGAATGTACGTAAAGAATTATGAAAAGTATGTTGCTCCCAAAGACGCACTTTTATATTTAATATACTACGATAATATCGCTTTAAAAAGAAAACAAAGATGCGAACACCACCAATGATCATCTCATGGCTTTTATACATTTGGGTTTTTCCCATCCCCCTCCTTAGATGTCACACATAAACTTTCTAAGGTTGATCACATGCCAAGTATTGGGGACGCTACTGCCAACCAATTTCTTGCTCATAGCAGTTGGAACAGTGTACTTTTGCTATCTTGTACGGGCCTTCCCATTTTAGGCTTAGCTTTCCTTTTTCTTCCGCTAGGCTTGCTTCATTTTTTGAAACACCAAGTCACCAATTTGGAATTGCGTCTCCTTAACCTTCTTATTGTATGCTCTAGCTATCTTCTACTTATACTTCACCTCCGCGATCGCTGCTTATTGTTTCTTCCCCTCAAGTTTATCTAGGTTCAACCTCATCTTTTCAGGATTACCATCCTTCTTGTATACTTATATTCGAAGGCTCGAGTTCCCAATTTCCACTGGTATTAATGCTTCATGACCATAGACCAAACTATATAGCGTTTCTCCTGTTGGTTGTCAAACAGTTGTTCTGTATGACCACAGGGTATTGGGAATTTCATCTACCCAACCAGTTCGGTTCCCTTTCAGTCTTTTTTGTATACCCTAAACTATGGTTCTGTTGGTGACCTCCACCCGTCCGTTTTCCTGAGGGTGTGCTACAAAAGTGAATTTATGTGTAATCCCTAACCTAGAGCACCATTCCGTAAACACTTCGCAAGTGAAATGTGTTCCATTGTCGGTGAAAATAGTTTGTGGTACCCCAAAGTGGCAAACTATCTTCTACCAGACAAACTTTCTTGTTACCTCCGTTGTTACTTTTCCAAGAGGCTTTGCTTCTACCCATTTGGTGAAGTAGTCAATTGCCATAATCAGGAATATTGCACTGCCAACGTCTTTTAGGAATGGTCCAACCAGGTCGATTCCCCATTTATCACACGATTATACTCCATATACTCATGTTAAACTAGCCTGCGGTTTATGTGACATTGGGGCATTGATCTGGAAACTTCTACACTTAAGCACGAAGTTGTATGCATCGTTGAACATAGTTGGCCAATAGTACCCTGCCCAAATTATTTTCTTTGCAATTGTTCGAGATCTCTGATGTATTCCGCATAGCCCTTCGTGTACTTCTTTCAAGATCTCTTCTGCTTGTAATGGTCATTCACACTTTATCCATGGAGATTGGAAACCTTTTTTGTATATGACTCCTCCTTCATAAACGTAATTGTGAGATCGTAGTTCCAACTTTCTGGCTTGTACCTTATCTGTTGGCAACTTCCCCCTTGTGAAGTAGTCTATCAGTGGTGTCATCCAGTTTTCTTCTTCCATTTGAACCATTGACACAGTTGTTATTTCTGCAGTTCTGACTGGAATGACTTCCACTTTTACATTTTGTGTCTGACCAATGAATCAAACCCAACTATTACGAGCTTACTCAAGGCATCTGATTTTGCATTTTCAATTTTTGGCACATACTGGATATTGAAGTATTGTAGTTGAGCGATGAACTGACAAACTCTCCTTAAATATTTTACCAGCTACTCTTCCCGAACTCCATAGCCTCATTTTACCTGCTTGACTACTATCTGTGAATCGCTAAAGCTCCAAACATTTTTTACTTTCATTCTTATTGTAAGGTCTAAACCACATATTAATGCCTCATATTCCACTTCATTTTTGGTGATCGGAAAGTTAAAGCAAGGTGAATATATGTGCTCCTCTCCTTCCGGGTTAATTAATATTAGTCACACACTGTAACCTTCTTTGTTGGATGCTCCGTCCACGAATAGTTTCCATGCGATATCCACCCACTTAGATTTTTCTTTGCTGATTCTAAGATTCTACTGGGACTTCGAGTCTTATGCATCTTCGCTCATTATCTCTGCGATGAAGTCTGCTAAAGCATGTGCCTTGATTGGAGTTCGTGGTTGGAACTGGATTTCATATTACCCCAATTCAAGAGCCCACTTGGTCACTGTACCTGATGTTTCTGGTTTGCTGAGGATGTTGTAGAAAACTATCCCATAACTGTGGAAATAGTTTCGCAACCTTCTTGTTGAGTACACCAAGGCTAGAATGACATGTATGCTTTTTCTGCACTTCGAAGTATTCTATTAATGTAGTATACTGGTATATGCTTTTGAATTTCCTGCCGTAATAGAACCGAGTTAACTGCATTCTTTGAAACTGCCAAGTACAAATATAAGGTTTCTCTCGGGATTGGGGAATTCAATGTAGGCAATGCCTGAAGCTGCCCCTTCAAGAAATATTATTCCTTTTGACTCTCGTCATTCCAGGTAAACCTCTTACCTTATTCAGGACTTCGAAGAGTGAAAAATGTTTTTCGAATGCCTTAGAATCAAATTGACAGAGTGCTGCCAACAATCCCATCAATATTTGCACTTCATTGACCGTTCATGGTCGAGGAAGGTTAACTATAGCTTGTATTTTTTATACGTTACCTCCTTCAGAATACCACCCTGAAGCAAAGCCATTACTTCCTCCTCAATTGCTTTCTGTGTGTCACTAGCGAAGCTTCGTTGCTTCTGCTTAACTTGCTTAACTGAATCACTGATGTTTAGGGAATGGGTAGCGATTTCTAGATCAACTCCTCCTTTATTCTGTACACTCCATGCAAATGTATCCTTGTGACTCTGCAAAATTTCTATGTTCTCCATAAATGGGAGATATATCCCTATTCTAACACACTTATAAGTGTCTTTGTCATCCAGAGTGATTACTTTAGTCTCCTCTCCAAGATCTATTGTTGGGCCACATTGCCTGAGTAAGCTGTTATCCGAGACAGTGCTAACCATCTTCGTTCACTCCAAACTTTTCCTTCGTTATTTGCTGGTTTCCTATTACTGTTGCGATTCCAGTTGGGGTCGAGAATTTCATTATCAAGTGGTATGGAGACCATATCGCCTTTGTTGCGTTCATCCAGGATCTTCCAATGATGGCATTAAATGGACTTGGCGTGTCCATGACTACAAAATCGCACATGGTGGTGCATTTTCTATCGCTCTCACCGGGTAACAGGCGGTTGTATGTTTCCCAGAGTTGTTTCTGCTTGTCCTGTAAATCCTACAAGCAAGGGTGTAGACTTTTTTAGATCCGTCCACTTGAATCCTAGCCTATCGAAGCAATTAACAAATAGTATTTCAACTGCACTTCTATCATCTACGAATACTCTATGAACTATTGCATTTCTATTTTAGCGATGATAACGATTGGGTTATTATGAGGTGAAGCATTGGGAACCTCATCTTCTTCGCTAAATATGATTTTTTTCGTCCAAACAAAACCTTTTGTCAGAAGGCTCCTGTGGTGGTGAATATCTAGCTTTTACTTTCCAAACATTATTGGATAAAACTCGGTTGACCCATGTATGGACAAGATTACTCTTTCCGGAGCCTCAGTTACTATATCCTCATCATAATCCACCGCTGCTTTCATCTTATAATTTTTGCTTTGTGTGTTCGCTATACCCTGAATTTTTGGTACGGAGCTTCTTGCCTCGTTGGCTTGGCTAAACTGGCTTCCCCCATCTTCTTTATTGTATTGGCTTCGATAGTCATTCCTCAGGTTCTCTTCTATCTACTTTCTCAGATCTTTACAATACTCGAGATCATGACCATGGTCTTTGTGGAAGGCGCAGTAGTATTCTCTGGATCTTTTATCATGAGGTACTATCACTGGTTCCGGTTTGCGGAATAATTCCTTGTTCGCCTACCATATTTCCCTTCTTGATTTTGTTAGGGGTGTTTCCAGGAATGGTGCTACTTGCATCCCTGGTTCTCTTCCCTTAAAAGGGGTGTTTCCTTTCCCTTTCTTGATAAACCCCTTCTATGTATCTTCCGTCATTCTTTTTTTGCCTCGTTCTCGCTTTATCTTAAGATTGTTTGCTTCCTCGGTTTCATATATTGCTAGATCATTTTTGTAACTCTCTTGGGTTTTTGGGCATATTTTTCATGAGTTGCTTGTAGAATTCTCCTGACCGCATTCCCCTGTAAATGCACCCAAAGAGGATTGAAATGACAAATCTTGAACCTGTAAACTTTCGGTAACGGAGCGATTGTGGTATTTTGTAAGGATCTCATCATTTCACTGCTCTATGTTGTTCAGGTTTGTGATTGTTCTGGTGAGCTTTTTCTTCTGATAGAAGCGGTCCAAAAATAAATCAGACAACTGTGGCCGAGACTAAATGCTTCCAGACGGAAGTTCTTCGAACCACGTGATCGCTGTCCCCGATAAGAAGATGAGGAAAGCTTAGCATGTCAACTCTATATCCGCATCACAAAATCTCATTCTATTACAATAAGAGTGTAGTAATTCCTGTATGTCTGTGGTTCTATCGTAGATTTTGACATGCAATGGTAACTTGAAGTCCTTTGGCATTTTGAATCACGAAGAAGTTGTAACAGTGGTGATTTATCTGCACCATCATCTGCTACGATCTCTCTTAACTCATCTTTAAATTTTAGGCTTTCCTGCACGTGACTTTGTATTCTGCTCACCTTTGTGGTTTTTGGCTTTAGGCTGGCTAAAAACTGAGTATACAAACTTTCTTTATTTTCCTCTAAGAATGCTGCGAATGCTCGTATTTCTTTTTCTTGATTTGTGTTGGGTAATTCCGCTTCCTCCTCCTCATATTTTGTATCTTCCTAATTACGTTCTGTTTCTCTACTCGAGATGAACTCCTGATCTTAGCTAGGATGTATGTTTCTGTTGCGCCCAACTGTTGTACTTATGTCTTGTTTTTATGGCTTTTTTCACTTCTTGTGAACACTATTGTTTACTTGAAGAATCTTAGAACGAAAAAGAATTTTTTTTGTTCCCACAGATAGAGTCAATGATGTGCCGATCCAACCAAGTAAAACTCTCGTTGTTCACAGGGAAATATCTCCTCCTGCAAAATAGATCCCGGAAATGATTCCGGGGAAAACACTATGACAATAAAGTCATCATTTTCCTTGGAGAATTAGAATTTCTCAGTTGAGCCTCCCTTTTCCTTCATCAGTGCTAATCTTCCTCTATTTATAGATGTTCACAATTGTGGTTCTGTATTATCAGCATCTGAGATTGTGGGTTGTATCATGGTTCCTACAATCTCAGTTCGTGGTCAATCCTCCAAACGTGGTTCTGCCTTTATCGGTTCGTGGCCTAATATCAGCCAAGGCATCGAGGATGCAATCAATGGACTTTACGGTTGAGTATTAGGCTAGGCATGAAGGCCAGCGACTTCAAGATCATGGGCTAGGTATGCACTAATTCTCTTGTTGATTGCATGTTAGTAGGTGTTAGCAACCCCCCTCCAAGTCTATTTTACCAATACTAATTGTTCCTGACCCGTGATTGGATTGATGACCCGATCGCGGTTGTGTTTAGTTGACTCTTAGTTCCCTAACATCTCTATGGACGACCCTGATTTTGCCACTATCTACCCTTTAGGTAGCATTGTAGTAGGAATGAGAGCAATAATATAAATTCTTATATTTGTAAAGCCACCTCTTAGGTTTTTTATTGATATCTTGTAGTTCATTTGATGACCCCGGGGGTGGCGAACTAACCTTATTTAAATAATTTAAAATAATAAATTCGACTAGATTTAATATACTAAATTGAATTTTACTAAAATTAATACAGTGGCAAAATAGTAATAATAGACCTTCACAAAAACATAACTGAACTGGACTGAACCTTATTAAATAATTTAAAATACTATATTCAACCAAATTTAAATATACTAAAGTTAATTTTACTAAAATTAAATATAGTTACGAAAAAAATATAGAGTGTGTCTTCTGACAGGCGGATTGTCCATAAGCTTATGGATAGCATGGAGCTGTTTGCAAATAACGAAAATAATATGAAAAAAGGGATCCAGATCATAAGGTGAGAAACGGTTCATACACAAAACACACACCCCCAAAAACCTCACCTAACCGTTTCTTCCTTCTTCTCCGATTCCAATTTCTCTCCTTCTTCTTCTCCAATTTATGTGCTTCTTCACTGCTTCTCCGATATTCTCTGACGACAACCGGTGCTTTTCCGACTAAATTGAGGAAGAAAATCTCGAATTAGAAGCAGATTTATTACTATATGAGATTCAAGCCGATCAAATTTCAAAAGCTTTAGTCATAAAAACTAATGCAATTAAATCGGAACCTGCTGAAGAAAATGCGATCGAAACAACCGAGATTCGGCTCCAACCAAATGAAATTCAGTTGCAAGAAGCTGATATATTACCAAATTTGATTGAAGGTATTATTTTCTCTCTTAGGACTTAAATTATAATATTGAATTGCAATCGATGTAAATATAATTGTTTTTGAAACTTCTGGATACTGAAACTCAACTACTATGAACATGTCTGAACATGTGGAAACATTAGCCCTATAAACTACATGGTGCTGAAAATTTTCTTATATTTTATTATTTTTTAACTTAAATCATGTATAGTTTACAATAAAACATGCATTAGATTATAATGAACAAAACACAGAGAATGCATTTATCAATTTTGACTTTTGACAAACTTGTGCGTTGTTCAGCTTATAACATGTACAACATGCACTAAACTTTTCACATGTTACACTAAAAATAGTATTTATCATAGTGATCAGAACAAACCTTTTATAATTTTCTATTTCTAAGTAAGTTCTTGTAGACTTTGCATAAATCACATTAGAACATGAATATCTTACATTGTAAATTGTATTCATTATTGATACATGTGCAAATTTTCCAAATTTAAATGACATAGATGCAGTGAAAATCTTACTGGCGTAAAAGCAAAAAATTTGGAAGCAATACGTGCCCTGTATAGGAAGCATGCAAATGCTATTGGTTTCAGCTACAGGTAAGACTCTCAACGTCTAAATAGTAAAAGACAATTTCACAAAAAGTACTACAAGTGCTCTTGTAGAGGATAACCGAAAAGATTAAAACCCAGCATTATCAACCTTGTTCCTTGTGTGGATAATGAAAGTCATTCTGCAAAAAAAAAAAAGAGGAAGAGAAAGGATCTAATTACAAAAATAAGATGCCTAGCTGAAATTAGAGTCAAGCTTGAGCAAGATTAGCACATGGTGGCTCACCACATCATGGAACACAACCATGGGTTAGCAAGACCAGCATGGAAGTATCTCCTTAGGAGTGAACGGAGGATTACAGAAAACAAAGGCAATGCCATTACATTAATGGAACAAGCAGGTTTAAGACCTAATGTGGGATATAAATACATGGTTTTTGGAGAGATGAAAAGTCAAAAGCTCTCATTGATTGTGGAAGGAGGAATGTACATGGTTGCAAATTTTGTTGTTTGTGAGAATGGAGGAAAGTACAGGCCTTCTGCGCATCCATGCAAGATCAATTTCTTTTACACTACATTTGTGAAGAGCCTTGATGGTGTTGGTTGTTTTGAAATTCCCCTACGTGGATTCAAGTTCGCATCCTTTGAAAATATTGTATCCAAAAAATTGGATGGTGGATGTTAAGTAGGTAAATGTGTTTTTGCTACGGAAATATTTTCTTCTCTTATGAAAGTTATCATTATTTTATGTTTGGGTACAAATCATGAGTATAAATCCTCCACTACGGATGTTGTAGGACATGTTAAGGGTGTTAGTTCTACTAAACTTACAAAGGGAAATGGAAATTATCACAACCGATTTTCATTCAGCTGATTGAACTTTAGTAATCTATTGATCCGTGGCTTAAATTATTTTATGTGTTCAAAAGATTGATTCTTCATCCCTGTATATTTTTTTCTTTCAGCAACCACAATTTGAATTGTTCTCTTTAAGATGATTTTGTTGTTCAAGTTTCTCGGTTTTTGAGTGAGGGATACACTAGGCCTGTCAAGTAGCAATATAAAGGGAGATATCCATTTTCAAATCTATCTACCAAAACATACTCCTTCCTGAGTATATTTGCGCTAGCATGAATATGACACTATTTTTATATGGAATGTACATACATATCTCAACGAACTTTTAGAAATTCATTCCTATAAATACATCGATGCATTCTATTCATTCAATTCTGAATACTTAGAGTAAAAAATTTGGCAGGTTTGGCATCATAATTTCTTCCCTCGAACCCCGTGGAAACTGTTTTGCATGTTAGAATTGCGTGTCAATGTTATAAAAAATTGTTAAATAGCGTGTAAAATCTTGCTCGACATTGTTTGAAAGATTATGTTTTTCCTCCACCTATTTTAAGGTGATTATTTACGTTTTTGGTACCATGTATGTTGTTTACATAATTAACGTTAAATATAATTTTATTTGTTACTTCTTTATGTATTTAATTTGCTTGTTACTTTAGGGTGAGTTTTTATTTTCAAATATGCGGGATCACGATAAAATTGTATTCAATATATAGAATCCTAGGAAATTTTTTTAAAAATAGAGAAGTTTTAATTTGGATGAGAATCAGGTATACAATTGGAAGGGGAATTCTGGGTTACTTTTATTAACGTTGCTTCATACGAGATAAATCTGTTAAAATCCTTGTGTGTAAACGGAGTTTATGTATAGTTTTTTTCACTACAATTTCCAACTTAAAAGATTTTTACAACATCTCTAAGGAGTGTTGGAAATTATGATGTGCGGTGCATGTGCAAACATTTAATATTTTAAATGATATATGAAAATAAGCCACTTGAAAAAAGCTATTAAGATAAGTTCACTTCGTTCTATTAGGCTTAATCAAGTCTGAATCCCGAGCTTCTACCGGTTAGCCATGGAAGATTACATTCATTTGCATCAATCTCTTTAGATGGGGTAATAAGTAATATTTGCAATCACTTTAACATTGATTTAAATATATTTATATTAATTTTTATTCTTCTAATCATTGTGTTATTTTAATATTTTTAATTATAACTTTAATTTGATCAACACATAAAAATTAAAAAAATTACTCTAATAATTCATAAATATGTTTATTTTAGGGTCGAGTGGTAATTATTTATACATTTGCAAAATATATTTTTTAGTTATTGAAGTAGTCCAAATTCTTAATGGATATGAGTTATATGATATAGTCAAATATTATAGAAGATTTCTGGTGATCTAGTTAAGATTATATCAGAACTTTAAAACTCATCGAGACAGTAAATCACCCAACCAAAACTCATATAAAATAATAACCTGTGTATGTCAAACAATTTAATTAATTTCAAATTTATTATTAATAACGTTACATATTTAACATATAGAGTCGAGTAAAGTTTTGATCGCAATCAACTCGATCAATAAAATAGTTATTATTTAAATCTTGGCTCGCGATCAGATGGAACAATAGAATAGCTATTCTTTAAAATTAATCTTTGCTCGCGATCAACTCGAATAATAGAAATAATTGTTTTATTACATTTGTTTGTAATCCTATTCAACTCAAGAATGCTAATTTAAACATAAATATAACTAAATAACTGTTATATTTCCATTTGTATTTGAGCTTTAAATCTTAATACAAATAAGTGAAAAACATTCCTACTGTAATGGTAGTACTTAGCGACTGTACGTTCAGTGTGTTGGAGTTTTCCTCTTATGTGAGAAAATTAGTCTCAAGTGTTTGTGGAATTTGACCCAAACTAAAAGGGCATTCCGATCATATTAGCACACCTTTGGACTAGATTTTATTTGGGGTGTGGCGGTCTTGGGTTCAGTTTGGAGGAACAACAAGGGAGGGAGAGAAAAGACACAAAAGTGGGTGAAAGGAGATTTCCGAGTTTCAGTGTGCAGCTTCGGTAGATCTGTGATTTCTCATTTTTCTAAAACTTTGTCAGGGTGTTCCCAGGTCGTGTAGCTAGATTCTGCACTGTAGAGATTGGATTTGGAGGTCTGGAAGTGACTCATATGTCCTCGTGAAGTAGCTCGGCAAATTTGGCAATTTCTTCTCCTATTGTTGTTTAATTTTCATTGTTGTAGTGGTTGTTGATCCTACCTATGTTGAGAGCAACTTTTGCTACTAGTAACTGGTTTTTAAGGGTCATGTAACACTCTTGGTTGATTAATGAAGATGGTTGAGGTGAGTCAATTGACTCCGTGATTTTCACTCTTCGTATTGGAGGGGGTTTCCATCTAAATGATTATGTCTTGTGTGTTTGGTTTGTTCTTTATGCTGCTGTCACTATTTTGCTATTGTTGCTCCTCATAGATTCAAGCAAATAAGTAAGGATATTTTTGGTCACTTTCCCATCAAAGTGGTATCAGAGCCTTGTTCCGTGTTATTTGGTTTTCTTGGATTTTTGCTTGTTCATATTTGTTTGAATGATGGAGGAAAATGTAGGCAAGATGATTTGTTTGAATGGTACTAACTATCACAAATGGAAAGGAAACACAAGAAGAGGCTGGCCTATTAAAGGCGGTTACATCAGACCAGAGAAGTCACTTTGGTAGTGACTTTGATCGTCATTGATCAAAGTCACTTCGAGGAACCGCATTTAAAATGATCTCATCAAAGGCAATTATTTTCCACCTATGAATGCGCTAAAGGAACCGCCTTCCAATAGTTTCGATATCAGAACTAGAGTCCCGAGTTGGGAATCTCGGAGCATCGTTGGGTGTGAAAATTGGGTTACGAGTTCGGAATGCGATCGAGGTTCCTCAATCGGATTCAAATTTTGGTCTTTGCAATTAGTTCCTGCATTGGATGCATTTTCTGTTCCTCTACTGTGTTTTGACGCTTGAGATGGATAAAAATGAATTTAAAGTTCCTGATTCGGGTGGTTTTTCGGACCTTTAGTTCCAAATTTGGAACTCATATATCGACTCTTTAAGAAAGCTCTATACAAGAAGGTGGGACATGGGTCACACTCGGAACTCGTTCGGGCAAAGATGTAAAAATAAAAACTACCAATATATTAAACCTGACCAAAAGAAAGCCTCATATAATAGCTCCAATACATACAAAGATCTATAGAATACGCTAGCGAAGTACCATTCTATAGATAGGAATAGAAATCTATCCAATTCTATTCCCCAAAAAAAATGTCATCATAATTCTAGTTAACTAACAAAAATCTATGGACTACTTTAATAAAGCAACAATTTATAGATAGGAATAGAGATCTAGAAAATTATATTCCACAAATTATGCGTCATCCATATATATACACTACAAATTAGACCCCACACGATTCTAAACCACGATTGGACTTCCAATAGATGTTGACCGGGCGTTCACAAAATACCTAGTCAAGCAATGTCTTGCGACTTTGTATCATTGTGTGAATATGGCTTGTTGTTGACTTGAAAAATATGTGAGTATGATAATATAACAATTAGGATGGCAAATAATTTAATAAAATACAAAAAATAGAATGTAAAACTTACTTTGTCGATTTTAGGTAATCCACTTAGACTTGTTGAATGAACTCGACGACGTATAGCATTGCGTAATACCCGCACTCCCAAGTTTGTGATTGTTTTCTGTACTGATAAGATGCACTGTAAGTAGTCATAAATCTTAAAAATATAAAATACTAGTAAATAAGAACATGTGAATAAACGACACCTTGATTTCTACTACGTCCAAAGACGAATTACTTGAATCGGTTGTGTCATTCATTGAGACACACCCAAAATTTTATACAAATGTGTCCGAGGGTTGGAAATGCAACGGATCCATCCAAAAAACATGTTTCTTCCCCGATACAGTAAAAATTAATCTCCAATGGTCCCTGCAATAAAATTAATATAAAAAAAATTTACGCTGACAAGTCCGTTAATTAAAATGAGTATCTAACCATTACCGTTTAATGTATGGCGCAATGAATAATTTTTTATCTTTCTGATCTAGGCTCTTGAGAATGTAGTTGATAACATCAATCACATAAGAAGGAGACTCTTCAACAAGACAATTTATACTCTCATACATGTCTCTACCCATTCTAAGCTTAACTTTCTGGTATGTACATCAATTTTAGCCCTAGAAGTTTTCAAGAAAGGCCTTCCTAAAAGTATAGGCGTGGTCTCCTTTTCAATGTCCATATCTAAGACATAAAAATCTGCTGGAAATGTTAATTCATTTACCTTAACCATCACATCCTCCAAGATACCTCTCGCGTACGTGGTGGCGTGATTGGCTAATTGAACTACCACTTTGGTGTCATGCATTTTGACCTAAGTTCAATTATCTATAGAAAGAGTATAGGATGGCATTAACTGAAGGTCCTAAATCTATCATGACATCTATGACTAATGTTCCTTTAATCATGCAAGGGATAGTGAACATGTCGGGGTCATTGCATTTAGGGGTGAGATCTTTCTGCACATGAGAAATGGGATGATCACTAGTTTGATCTACCAATTTATGCTTAAAGTCATGCTTTGAAGTACATAATTCTTTCAAAAATTTAGCACATTTAGGCAATATATTATTAGTTACAAAGATAGGAAGACTAACCTCACAATGTCCATGGATCTCTAAGGGATCCTGTTGTGCTCAACTCTTTGCCTATTTCTCGACCCATCTACAGAAAGTGGTGGCGGAGATTCTTCATCCACTATCCTTCTTTTTCCAACTGGTTGGCTCACCCTTCCCATCAAATCACCCACTTGCCCTCCAACTCTCCCTATGCTTTAGGAGATTTAAGCTCCCAAATATTTAATGTATCAAGTACTTGTGATTGGAGCGACTCACTAGTCCTACCAAAATTAGCAAAGGCTCTAAGTACTTCTTCACATGCGGACTTGAGAACTAACCCTAGGGGGTCGGTTTTGGGGTATTATATAGGTTGGTGAGTACCAACTATCTAACTCTAAGTGTTGGTTCCAAGATGCATCCCCATACCATGAATTAAGTTGTAACTCAACCCGGAATTGAGGGGATCGTGGTATGGGTACCATTCTTGCTCCCATTGGTCTTGGGAACCAACAATTTCCATTTCTCTCTCACACTTACTCAACCAAGAGCAAGACTATGCAGGGTGGTCATAATGACATGTCCTGCAAAATCTCACTCGTTGACTTCTCTTCTACACATTTATTTTATTATTTTTCAATAAAAACAAAAACAAAGAGAAGACACAAAATTCAGAATCGTAGAGCAAGGGTTCTCGGTTCACACCAAGATAAAACAAATATACTAACTACTACTACCAACTAGTCATTCATGCTAACAATCAAATTTAAATTAGCATCCCCGACGCAGCGCCAAAATTTAATCCTCACTCAGCAGGGTCATTAACAACCTTGGGGTATTTGCATAACATAATCGGTGAATGACCTTGATCCTAGAATCTATCGCATATAATACATACAAACCTATCTCATGTCTATGTCACATAGTGTGGTTGATAGTCGAAACTTCCCAATATCTGCCACACAAAGGTACTTAAGTCCATTTTGATCCTATCAACAACGTCTCTGTAAATAGAGAAGACACTTTGATCACACCCTTGGATACCGCAATTCCTTCCCCATAGTGAAATACATCTCGGGCACTCCATTATAGACGCTTCTCCCTAGGCATATAGAGGCAAAGGAATCAGTGTCTCATTATGACTCTAGAGCCCTGGTTGCTACAAACTATCATGCCTTATCTATCGAGGTACGATCCACTCAAATTAGATATGTTTATTGGAACGGTGCTCACGGTCCTACATGCATACACTCACATAGTCGAGGACTCATGAACATACAATAAGCCTAACCCTGACACTCCCAAGGTGCAAACAAGCCTAGCACAATACATGTCAATATGAAACTAGGTGTATCATAGAATATATAAAACATGCATCTCGCAAGATTGTAAAGTTCAAATCAAAACATGAATATTCAACTATAGGAGGATCTAGAATCCCACAAAATCATTACCTAGTCCTGAATACAATTAAATACCCAAGTAATACACTACGCCATGAACATTGAACCCAGTTCAAGTGTTGGATTCAATGACATAGGCATAAACTAGGAAATATTAAAAGAAGAGAGAAGGGATAGTTCCTCTCTCTGTACCTACTCTTATGTTTAGGAGAATGAAAATTACAACTAACGAACTGAAAAGTCAAAATTATCTTGATAGCTTAAAAACAGAATGAAATCAAGCGATCCTGAATACTAGATCGCAAACCTCTAGTGTGGTTTGAGAAAACCAAAAACCTGGAAACCCAGGCAGGGGTCACCACTTTTAGCGGACAAAGAAAATGGGAAACTAAAAATCACAATCCAACCTATGTGAAGAACTGATTTTCTTGTGGAAAGAGGGCGGATAGGGATTGTGGTCATGTGTCACCCTCCCATTAGTTGAAAATAATATCAAATCAAATCTTTTTATCTTCTTGTTTACATATCTGATTTTATATTTCTTTTTCTTAATATTTTGTAATAAAATTAATTGTAATCTACTATATTTTTTATTTCCTATAATTTGAGACCAATATTTTCATAATTCAATGAACAACTCAATATTATCTTCTCCCCACTTTTCCATTATTTAGTTTAATATATTTCTAATTATTAAAAATTTATTTACAAAATTTAAAAATATTATCATTTAAATATCATAACATTTAATTTATAATTAGCAATCTAAAATATATTTTTTATATTTGGTATTAAAATAATATGTAAAGAGATGAAAATTTTGGTTTGGTTGGGTCGTTGATAAACTTTTTTTTAAAAAGTTTGGTTGGATGAGAAGTTGTGTAGGTAGATGAAAAAATATAATATTTAATTAAATTTTGGTTGGATTAGGTCAATGAAAAACCTTTAAAAAAAATAAATTGGTTGAATGAGAAATTGCATGGGTAGATGAGAGAAATAATATTTAATTGAAATTTTTGGTTGGGTTGGATATGGTTAAACATAAACATGGTCGTGTTGGGGGTATCGAAGAAGTAAGAAACGCAAGAAAATAGGAAAGGCGAAGGGAGTAAATCGGATCAACTATTGATTGGGCGGGGAGATGGTACTGACGCAGAGAATTCACGAAGCCTTCAAGGGCACGGTGGAGAGAATTACCAGCCCTCGCACCGTTTCTGCCTTCAAAGAG
>JAULKJ010023047.1:0-17434 GCA_032355405.1 Rubia balearica
TAAAATATCAACAATTTTTAAAAAAACAAAAATAAAACTACAAATATCACCCAACGGTACAAACATCAAAACCTAACACTTGAATCTCATCCTAAAAATGAAAAACATCAACATAAGAGAAAAAAATACTACAAACATCAACTCCTATTACCAAAACCTCGACCGAAAAATTAAAAGCATCAACGTGAGAAAATTAAAAATATTAAAAATATTAACCTATATCACCCAAAAGGTACAAACATCAACTTATAACACCCGAACCTCATCTGAAAAATGAAAAACATCAACATAAGAAAAAAAACACACTACAAAAATCAACTCCTATTACCAAAACCTTAGCCGAAAAATATCAACATGAGATTTTTTTTAAAAAAAACTATAAATGTCAATCCATATCAATAAAAAAAAACTAAAAAACATCAACTCAAATCAATTATACCTCACCCAAATAATGAAAAACATCAACATAAGAGGAAAAAAAATTACAAACATCAACAAAAAGATATAGTACCTCAAGAATAAAAAAAATTCAAAAAAATAGAAACATCAACTCATAACACTTGAAGCTATTTTGAAAAATAGAAAAACATCAACATAAGAAAAATAATACTACAAACATCAACTCCTATTACCAAAAACTCAGTCGAAAAATGAAAAATATCAACATGAGAAATTTTAAAAAAATTACAAATGTCAATCCATATCACTTTAAAAGGAAAAAAAAACATCAACTCAAATCAATTATACCTCACCCGAATAATGAAAATATCAACATAAGATTTTTTTTTTACAAATATGAACAAAAAGATATAGTACCTCAAGAATAAAAATTCTTCAAAAAAGAGGACTTGGTGAGATTTAAACTCCGGTCTTTAACCTCATAGTATAGAGCAATAGCCACGACACCAAAGAACCTTATTGAACCCAAAAATCAGTCAAATAAGTTTAAAGCTCAGCAATAACATAAATTGTTCAAAACAAAGATCATACAGAGATTTGAATCCCAGACCTTCAATCTCAACAACGAGAGTACTAACCACTAGGCCAAACAATCTTTACTGATAATAAACTCAGTCACATAAATATTAAACCTCACAAAGTCTTTGAAAAAAGTAAAACACAATATTAAACCTCACCTCTCATAAGCAAAAGCTCCGCCGTCCACCAGATTCGCTGCCATCTGTCACCATCGCCAGTGCATGTTTACACGCACGTATCATCTTCTTCATAGTAGCGAGCGGATATGACGCGCCAGGTGGTAAGAGAAGAATTGGTGACACATCACCTCACCCCCCGCTTCGAGTCACCGTCGCGCCTCCACCATCGCCCCTTCGACTCCACCAAGTGCCTTTGCCTTTGACTTCACCGTTGCCTCCACCGTCACCCCAAGTTGCAGCTCCGTCGTCACCTTAATTCACAGCTACATCGTCGCCTCAATTTGCAGCTCCACCATCGTCTCCGGTTCAAGTGCCATCGTCATCGCAGGTCAAACGTCAAAAAATGAAGAGTGGAAAGCAGCGTCATAAAAAAAATCTTGCCGGTGGACTGAGAAGACACCGTAAATACGGCAGAAATGGCGGAATCCAGCAAAAATCCTGTTGTATTCCGACAGTAACCATCCGTCGGAGGCGGTTTCCAATTAGAGGAGGAGGAGGAGGAAAGACAAATGAAATTTCTGATATTTTTGTGATATATAGTATTTAGATAATTGCATAATATGTCCCTAAATTTTTCTGCATATTTTTAAAAAAAACCCCATTCCAAATGAAATTTTTAATTATTGCACAATAAAACCGGGTCTAAAGTTTAGACTGGTTAAAACAAGATTTTGTGATCAATAGGACGTAGTGGTGTGTGGATCGAGGGTTGAACACTCGATGCACACCACCACGATTATGGTTAACTCATACCTGAGATACGAGTTTTTGGGTCACTATAATGATCATGATCACTACAAGCTGAAAATCAATGATTATGATTATTGAAACGGTTTTCCAGATTTATAATACTCCCTATGTCCCAGTTAAGATTGCACAGTTCTTTTCAGAGACTTTTCACTGTTAAAATTTGATCACATATTGGAATAGATATATGAGCAATAATATTATCGTGTATGATATTGTTGAATTTTTCATAATAATTAGTTTCCAAATATCAAATTTTAATTTTTCGTTATTATACGTAGGTCAACATATTGATGGTTAAATATGTTTTTCTAATAGCATGCTTAAAGTAATTGTGCAATCTGAACAGGAACAAAGGGAGTAGAGAAAGCCTAAAAAAGTGTGGAGTATGTTGTAGAAAATATGAAAAGATATACTCTTAAGGGAACATGATAACTTAAGTAACTTTGATTGTAAGACTTAAGATGTGAAGCACCGACACCTAGTCGCTTCTGACCACTGTTACTATTTGGAAGGAACCAGCCATATCATAGGCGCCGTCTGTAGGGACATCAATTCATTTTAAGTTATGGTAGTCACCAAGATCGATTGAAGTCAGATGCAAGGCTTGTTTTCACCCGAGCGTACACGTAGCTGGAGTTGACCATGGAATGACAATCTTGAAAGTGTATCGGCTGAACCTGAAGAAGAAGAAAATGAGGTGGAATCTCCCGATAAAATGAAAAAATGAGCATGCCCGACGTTCTTGAAAGCCAATAGGGAACAACTTTACTCGTAATTCAACAATGAAATTATAGTCTGCCAGTGGGTCAATGAGAACCCGAGGTCAGGGTATAGAGAGAAAGTTTGATGTCCGTTGGTAGATGACTATCTATAACTTCGTGATACCCAGAGACTTCAAGCTACTACATCTTGCGAAAATATGTGATTGAACAAGTGATCCCAAAGATTTCATGCACTCTTACTGCCGTAGCATAAGCTTCCGCGATGCACCCTTTCAGCTTGTATGCAAAGATTTTCCCATCTTCTTGACGAAAACGACCGTCAAATAGTACAACAGCTTGCCGAGAAGAAGTATTTAGACCCGGGTTTAACTATTGGACCAATTTCTTGGTAGATTTTTTCAAAAATAAAAGTTCACAAAGATGTTTACAAATTTGAATTTGGTGAGCATTGTGCAACGAAATGGAGAAATTATAGTGCAGTATCATGATGATTTGTTTAGGACAGCCTGTAGGTGCGGGACCTGTCATACCAAATGTCCCTGTGATGTTTCATGAACGGTATACACTTAGAAGAATTGTACAAGTAATTTACCCCAGACATGGCAGATAATACGAGGGACTTTCATAAACTAGCATAAAGTTTGTTCAAAAAGGCAAAGTGACCTGCACCCCTCAGGGAAGTTCTTTTTACCAAATTACTCCTGGAGTGCGTCCAAAGATAGATATTTGTAATATTCCTCTTGTACTCACTACTAACTACAATAAAGTAGCTAGAGACAATTTTGGGATCGTCCACAGAGACACTAGAATTTAAGAGTAGGCTCAACACAATCCATGATCGGGCGTTACCGCTTTCGTGTGTTAGGAATAGCTAGTGTTTTAAACATATAATTGGAGGGGTGAGGGGTGGGGATTGTAACTAATAAACTACTAAGCATGCAAAATCTGAGGTTTAAACTATGATTAACTAGTCTTAGACGTATTTGCGTAACATGGCCGATTAAATGACCTTGATCCTATATTCTATCACATTTAGATGTCTAAACCTATTCTCATGCCTCACATAGTGTGGAAGTGGACGAAATTTTCCAATGTCTGTCACACAAAGGTTCGACTCCCTTCAAAACGTATGGCCATGATTTCCCGATTGGATATCTCCACTTGCTCATTTGTTTGGGGATGGTAGACGGTGAATGTCTTGTGGGTTATGCCGTGTTTATTCATCACGGACTCAATGATTTTGTTGAAAAAGTGGATTCCCCTATCACTAATCACCATCTGAGTGGCTTCATAACTCATAATTACGCTTTGCAAAGTGGGTGCAGAACTGACAGAAAGTTTCAGTACGGGTAACCAAAGCTAAATTTCAAGGACTTGTTTGAGCTAGATACAGTTGCATTGGGCGATGAAGAGACAAGAAGCTCTCACTGAAATGCAGGTTGAAAACGTACTATAAAATACAGAATGCCTCAATCGCAACAATATACTGTTACATAAGCGAAAAAAATGAGAACCTACTTTCCGTGGAAAGAGTGGAAAGGATTGCATTATATAGGTCCAAAAGAACACCAACACCGGCAAGGACAAGTGCTTCAGACACGACTCAAATTCATATATCTCCTACAAACTTATAAAATATATCTACAACATTGCTTCAAAGTACGAAAACGCAAACTTCATTCTCACCACCAACTTTTTCAAATCATCCAAGAGCTTTTAGTTTGTGGGTTAGGTATACACCAATTTATTACTTGCATAAACAAGTTTAATTTGGTAGGTGTAAGATTATTTGGACCACAAAAGATAGATTCAATATATAGAGAATTAAGTTCGCTAATATTCTATCGTAGGTTAATTTAGATTTAAAAAATATTTGAATAAGCATGAAGAAGAAAGTTGATAATTATATTAAGATGGTCAGTAAATAATCAAAATTTAATACTGAAAACCTCTCTATTGGACCAAAAGGCGATATCGCTCGCCCCCACCTGCCTGACACCCCAGGCCTTGGTGGGGGAGGTAAATTCACGGTAGCTCAGCGCCAGGATCCGTTAGCGGTTATTGGACTCGGTGCTCACAAGGGACCCACACTACTCATGTACACCCGTGGACGTACACTTGCTACACATGGACATCCCCACACTGCCGCTGCTGAGTATCGAACCTGTTGCCATTGGACCAAAATAACCAACGTCTCAACCGCTGGGGTACACCTGTGGGTGTAAAATAGAGTATAGGCTGAAAACCTCTCCATATTATTTGGTTTAGTTGTTTGATTTATTGCAAAAGATTTTCAAACAAAATAGTAAGTGTTAAGATTATCGTTTTAACTAGTTTTAAACACAGTGGCGCGTTACTAATACACATGCAGCCATGTAATTAGACACGTTAAGTGAGAGAAATCGTTTTTTTTTTGTTTTCCCTCCAGTTTCAAATGTTGTCAAAATAACAAAAAGCTCCTGAACGTTTTGCTTCACCTTCGCCGCCATCGAAAGTTCTCCCAAACCCGAGCCGTCGTGTTCCTCCAACTCCCGCCGCCATGCGCAGTGCCTCAGGTCCGTACGAGTCTATGCTTTTTCTATTTATAACATTTCTTGCAAGGAAAGAGTTTCTATTTCCTTATCATGTGTTGTGTTTTCTTCACTTTGTTTTAATTAGATTGTTCATTTTTGTATCATTTGAAGAACCTTGGGAATCCGCGCCGCCGTATTCCTTCACCTCCCTCAGTCGTGCGTAGTGCCTCAGGTACACCCTATTCATACACTTTCTTTTTTGTGTCCTTTTTTTCTTCACCTTGTTTTAATCTGATGGTTTTTTGCTCTTTTTTTTGTGTAGTTTGAAAAACTGCACCGCCGAGAATTCTTCCGACCCACGTGCCTTCCTCTTCCTCCACCTCCTGACGCAGTTAACATGTCCTCCCTTCAGGTCCACACAGTACTCTTGTTTCATGTTTATGTGTTTAAAAATGATGTTTTCTTCCGTCATTTATGCGGGGTTTTTTCAGGATTTTTCCCCATTTGTGCGGGTTTTGTTCAGGATTTGTGCTAAATGTGTGTGAAAAAATGGAAATGAAATTCAGATTTTTTTTGTTTGGCTATTTGAGATATCTTTTTTTATTGTTTATGAACGAGGAGTGAAAAGCTTTTCTTCAAGACTGTTGTTTGATCATTAGCTTAAAGCTTTTCTTCAAGATCATTTTTTTAAAATTTTGGTTTTAGTTTGTGAGATTTTTTAGAACTTACCATCTATATTTTACTGTTTATTCTGGTCTGAGGGAAAAGAGAAAAGAGAACAACACATAAGGCTGTTATTGTTTAACTCTTGTTGTTTTGAATAATGCATTTAGATTCTAGTTGCAATATGAAAACAAGGCTATATTTCTGTTGCCAAAACTAATAATTGTTTTAACTGAATTTGATTGCTATTGTATTTTTCCGCAGAAGAAAACAATATGAGTTTATGATCCCAGTCACAACTGAGGGATATCCAAGAAAATTTCAAGTCGCTGAAAGAAAAGCATATGAGAGCCATGTTTGAGAAGCTTTCCGCTGAAGAGGAGCTCAAGGAATGCAAGGAAGGATTTCGTGAGTCCCGGCAACAAATGTACTAGCTGAAAGCCACGTTCCAGAAGGTTATCAACAGGTTCAGCAAAGCGCAGAGGGAGGTGGAGTCGGCTGCTGAGAAGATGAAGAGAATAGCCAAGGAAGAGGCCGAGATGGCTGGAAAGATGAAGGAGCTCACCAAGGCTAGCACGAATGTTGTTGAGAAATTTTAGAGCAAGCTTTTCTTTATGGAGCCATAATACTGAAGTGATGAAGAGGATAATTGTTGAAAAGGAGGCAGAGGTAGCCACTAAGATCAAGAAGCTCTCTGAGTCTCATCAAGAAGCATTCAAGAACTTGACGATGGATCATACAAAAACTGTTGAGGACCTTGGGAGCTAAGTTCTTTTCTTGAAGGATGAGGCTGAGAGAGTTCTAAGGCTTATCGATATAAGCAATGGGCCGAGCAATGAATATTAGCTTATGGAACATGACTAGTTGGACGACATGAGCAAGCAGTGTCAGCCAGCGGATGTTGAAGTTCGAAAAGCTTTAGCCCCGTCACTAGTCCTGATACAACCATGCTTGGAGGTATGCACTTTTTTTTCTTCTTTTGAATTTGAATATGAGCTTGATTGACCCTTCAGTTTGATATATACATTTTTATACATGAATTTAGTGATACCAACAGTAGCTTTGCTATTGACACCAATGTATGTGTATGTTTTTTAACGAAATCATTGGTTTTGGACAATATACGCACAAAATGATAACCAAATGAGTTCTGTGGAAGAAGGATCCTACTATCATAATATGAAGCATCTTGTTGATTTTCCAAGTAGCAGAAATCGTTTACTAGTCTGAACTTGCATATCCAGTACTCCTCTAGAATTTACTAGGCAGATTATGGTTGTTTATCTTCTTTCACTTAAAATAATATGCACAATTCCTAGTTTGTTAACTGAACTTTTTCTGCACAATTCCTGCACAATTTCTAGATTTCTGGACTTCTAGGTTTTCAATTTGCTAGTTACTTTATGTACTGATTCCTAGTCGGGGCCATGTAGAGTTTGGAATTAGGTCTAGGGAGAGTTTAGATCTGGGTATAGTCAGATTTGGGCAAGGGTCGTGGAGGGTTTAGGTTTTGATTGGCCTTATTCGGGGTTCAAGTTTGTGTCGGTTCTCACAAAGTCAAGTTTGAGCCAGATTCAAATTGGGTTCATAGTGGGTTGGGTTGGGTCAATTTTGGTTCTGGTTATTTCCATATTCAAGTCTGGTTTAGGCGGGTCGAGCCCCAATGTGGTTTAGGTTTAAGTTGGTCTAACCAGGTTCCAGCCTAAGTCGGCCAGGTTTTAGTTTTGGATTGTCATGTTGGATTGAAATTTTGACCTATGCTAGTCGGGTTTAGGGTTGGTTAGATTTTGGTTTTTTGAGTCTGGGATGGATTGAGTTTTGAACTCGAGTTTCAATTAATCTGGGTTTGGGCATAGTTGGTCATATTTAGGGTTTCAGGTACGGGTTGTCGGGTCGGGTCTTGATGATGTTTCAGGTATAGGTTGATATGGGCTGGATTCAAGTTTGGGTTGATCGAGTTTTGGCTGATTCAATAAGCTTTTTTGTTTTGGGCCCGCAATGTCAGAAGGTTTTAGTCATTGGTTATTGGGTTGGGTTTTGAGCACAAATTAGTTAGGTCAACTTGGCTTTTGGATGGTAAGATTTTGCATTTGAAACCTGGGCCGCTTAGATAGTTTTTAGTGACTCAATGGATCATATTGGATTTTAGGATTGTTTCAGTCAGTTTTTGAGTTTTTAGCCTGGGTTGCTCGGTCAATTTCAAGCCTTGGTTGTTAGGTCAGTTTGGTCAGATTTTGAGTTTGGGTCGGTCAGATTTTAGGCTCGGGCCCAATTTTCCTTTTTTATAGGGGTCTATTTGAATTTGAGGGAGTTGGGTTTAGAGTGGGTGTGGACGGGGCTAGTCATGGTGGCCCATCAATTTTTTTTATTAAGTATTATAATTTATAAATCATAAATTTCACCTTTGGTTTGGCTGGATCGGGAAAAAATGTGGACGCGACATAAAATTTTAAAAAGAAAAATTTGTCCACCTAATCTAAATTATTCTGGATGTTGTACTTGTTGGACCGTTATTAATATGACAGTATTGGCTTTCCATTTTTTTAGATCTCTATATGTTCTTTTTCTTTTGTGACTGGCCATTCCACCATGGAAGATATGCAGAATGCAATTTCAACAGTTATAACTTCTTCTTTTAGTGTACAATATTCATGATTTTTTATACTGCATGCAAAGAAGCAAATGATCAATAGGTCAAAGAACAAATTGTTGCAGATAAAGAAGCAAATGATCAACTAGTTAAAGAACAAATTGATCAACAGGTCAAAGCAGGCGCTCAACTGGTTCCGGCTGCTTCCACCACTATGTCATTGTTTCCTTTGGATGACGAGAATGAAGCGGAACAAACCAACCTCGAAGGTATATGATTCTTTCTTAAAGCATTCCATGTTCATGTTTATAATATGAGATGACTTTCTTCGGTTATTATTTCACATTACTTTTGAAAATGACCATGACTCTTCAATTTAATGTTTGTGAGCTTTAGAATGTAGTGTTCAGTAGCTTTGCTACTCGATTTGATTTTTTATTTTATTTTTTGTATTTAACTCGCGTGTTCCTTTTCTTTCAGCTACCGATGGGGAATTTGCTCCACTCATTCCTGTTCCTTTTACCGAGCTTACTTTGTTTCCTTTGGAAAATGATCATAGTGAGACCTGAGTGAGTGAACACGATTTCAGTCTTGCTATTGTACTTGCTAGTGTTGTTGAAGTTGAAAATGCTGATCTTGACCAAGATTCATTTTATAAACCAGAAGTTATAACTATTCTTGTTACGGTGTAATTGTTTTATATGAGATACTTTATTTTGGTTATCATTTCATACAAACTCTGAACACAATATCTCTTCGTTGTATCGTTACTGAGTCTAGTATGGCTTTTCATTCAGATGTTGAGGTAGATATTCCGTTCATTTTTTCTCCTTTCAACGAGAGTGAGGATGAAGCTGATCTCATTTGCATGAACCAAATGCTGAAACGAAAAAGGAGACGACTCGATTCTGATCTCAAAGATGGCATCTAGTTCAAATTATTCTTTTAAGAGTAGTAATTATTTCAGGTTTTGGTCCAACAATTTTGCAGACTTGATTATTTTATTTAGCATACAAAATTTCAATTGGTTTTACAAGGAATCGGAATTTTTATCATTACTGTACAAGACTACAAGCAATATGCAATCTAGATTATTATTTTTGGATTTAGAATGAGTTTGAGTTTGAAAGGTGTTCTTGTTGTCTTTGTTAACTTTAGTAATATTCAAATGCAAGTTGATAAGATTGCTATGCACAACTATTTGTATTTTATGCAATTTTTTTTTATTATCTAATGAAATGATTTGACATGTAACTTTTTTAAAAAATAAACTAGACCGTTTCATGATTTATTTAAGGTACAAGTTACGAAGGAAAATATAAAATAAGAAGTTTTGAATTTGGGGTCAAAATGTTAATATTTTTAATTTAGATCAAAATTTAAAATTTCAACTAAGTTTAAGAGGTGAAATATAATTTTTCAAAAATTAACAAAAACCCTAATTTACTTTTTCTGACCCCGACCGGCGACCCACCAATGTCTACAATTTAGATTGGGCTTTGTTGTCTCGTTTTCGTTGCCATTAAAATTGCCATTTTCATTGCCTTCTTTTTGTTGACGTTCTTGATTCACCATCAAATTAATCAAGTTTGATCAACGTCAAAAATTAACAGATCATCATCAATGTATAACGAAAGAGTTATGAGTTTTATCCGATGCAAAATTAAGATTCTCTCTAATTAACTAATTTGAAGGTCATATTACACTTTGCTAGAATGTAAAACCCACAAATAATTGTGGCTGTGTGTATTCATATATATAGTGAGTATAAAGGGTATACAAAATAGAATCAAATATGGAAAATGATATATATAAAACCTAATCAAAAGAAGTTTTCCTTTCTTAACCTGGTTCTAATTAATCTATTATTCTATTACCCCCCTCAAGCGAAGCGTGAGACCAGTCGCAATGCAAAACTTGGACCGTAAGAACTCAAACTGAGGAAAAGGTAAACCCATTGTAAAGATGTCAACAAGTTGTTGATCCGTAGGAACATAAGCAACATTGAGCTTTCCAGAAGACATCATCTCACACACAAAATGATAGTCAATATCAATGTGCTTATCTCTCTTATGCGAAACCGAATTTTGAGCAAGAAAGAAAGTAATGTTACTATCACACAACAAAATAGGTGGTGTACGGGAAGAAACACGCAAATCCCAAAGTAAATTCATCAACCAAGCTAGCTATGCAGCAGTATTCGCCATAGCCCAGTATTCTGATTCTGAACTTGAACGAGAGACCGTAGGTTGTTTCTTACCACCAAGAAAAATGGTATAACCGTAAGTAGACCTTCGAGTCTCTATACAACGAGCTCAATCAGTATCAGAAAAACTAAATACTGGAAAAGCGGAAGAATTCTTGCAAAAATGAAGTCTAAAATGCATAGTGCCACGAACATAATGCACAATTTGAGTAACAGTTTGGTAGTAATCATCAGTAGGTGCCTGCATATACTGACTGACAGTGTTCACAACATAAGAAATATAGGGATGCATAATGGCAAAATATTGTAGTTCACCAACCAAAGAACGGAATAGTGTGGGATTTCTGAATGGCTTGCCAGTAATACTTGAAAGCTGTGAAAAAATCACAAATGGAATAGCCACCGGTGTCGAATTATGCATGTCGGCACACAATAAAATGCCTTTGGCATATCGAGCTTGCCCAAGAAATAAGTTATCGGAATTACGAACAACCTCCAATCCCAGGAAATATTGTAAAGTGCTAAGATCGATAATATTAAACTCCTCATTAACCCGATCAATAAACTTTCGAATGATATGACCATTATTCCCGGTGAGAATAATGTCATTAATAGAAACCAACAAATAGAGTAAAGAAGCACCATGTGAGAAAAAAAACAAGGAGGTATACTGCACACAAAATCCAGGCCAACCAAAAAAGTACTGAAACGTTGAAACCAAGCACGAAGAACTTGTTTCAATCCATAAATGGCCTTGCGTAGATGATAAACATGATCAGGACGCATGGGATCTTTGTAACCAGCAGGATGCCCCATGTAAACCGAGGAATCAAGAATGCATTTGAGAGGCATTTTAACATCAAGCTGTCTCAAGGGCCAATTTCTGGTGAGAGCTATGGATAAAACAGTACGAACAGTGGATGCCTTCACCACCAGACTAAAAGTATGATCATAGTCAAAATCAGGTAATTGTGAAAAATCTTGAGCAACTAACCTGGCTTTATACCGATCAAGGGAGCCATCGGATTTGTACTTCAAACGATAGACCCATTTTGAGCCAACAACATTAACATTGGGAGGACGTGGAACCAACTCCCATGTATGTTGAGTGTGAAGAGAAGCCATTTCAGAATTCATAGCAGAACGATGACTACGAGGCTTGGTCTTTGCAAATAAAGTACTCAGTAAACCAGAAATATCATAATCAGAAAAAATCCTTGTACTTTAAAGAACCAGTGTGAGAACAAGTGGCCATTGGATGCCAGGAAGAGGGAACCAAATTTGGGGAAGGCACGAAACCCGAGGTCAGTGGCACGGAACCCAAGTTGGTCTCAGGACCGACAGTCGACAAAGTTGGAGACGGAACTGGAGAAACCGGGCTTGGTGGAGCTGCAGACGGTGCAGACAAAGGCGCCATCTTCGGCTTGTGTGGGTGGCGCGCTCGAGGTGATGATGGCCCATGAGGCTCACGTGTGACCAAAAATAGGGTCTGGGATTCTTGCGATGCTGTTGGAGGTGCTGATTGCTGCCGAACCTGAGACTGGTCACCCTGATGTAGACGAACAAAATTTTCTAAAGAACCCGGAGCTTCCGATGAAATCTGAAATTTTAAATTCTCTAAAAGAATGAGTGATTCTGAAGAAGAGGATGGCTCAAACACCTCTAATGGAACTAATGATGGCTCTAAAAAAGCTAAAACATCCAATGATGAAGAATCTGTAACAACACCAGTAGAAGAACCTGGGAACAAAATTTCATCAAATCGAGCATGACGAATGTTGTATTCTCTCTTAGTGAGAGGATCAAGACATCGATAACCCTTGTGCTGTGAACTGTATCCCAAAAATATGCACGACATACTCCGGGGGGCCAACTTGTGCGCAGAATAAGGCCTCAAGTCGGGGAAATACGCCATCCAAAAGAATGAAAGTTGGAGTAGCCAAGCGGAGTGCCTAAAATAATAGTGTAAGGAGACTGACCAGATAAAATCGGAGTGGGCACTTTACTAATGATATAGACTGCTGTTGAAAAAGTATTATACCATAATGAATGATGAAGACCAGAGTGATATAGCATCGACAAACCAGTCTCAGTAATATGACGATGCTTCCTCTTTGCACGACCACTTTGCTCTGGAGTATAAGGGCATGAAAGCTGATGATGAATGTCCTTGGATGTAAAATGAGTCTGCATGCGATGATTCATAAACTTAGTTCTGCCATTACTCTGAAATTTTTTATGGTGGCGAAAAACTGATTCTCAACAAAAGCTTCAAATTGCATATAAACCTCCAAAAAGTCATACTTACGTCGTGGAGGATATAACCAAGTAAACCGAGAGAGATCATCAATAAAAATGACATAATAAAGGTACCCAGAATGAGAGACAATGGGTGAGGGTCCTCATAGGTCACATGAACTATATCAAATATACATGGTGCGCGTTTTAAATTATCATTAAAAGAAAGACGCTTGTCTTTGGCCATTTCACAAGAAGTACATAAATGAGGCTTAGGCAGTAAACTAGTAACTGACAAACTACCAGTTTTATTTAAATATAAAATTATAGAAAAGGGATCATGTCCTAACCGACTATGCCATAACTCAAATGAAGTCTTGAATTTATTTGAATTAACAAATAATCTAAAACAGCACCACCATAATCTAAAATATAGAGACCTCCCTCATTGTGTCCTCAACCCACGAGCTCCTTGGTAACCTTATTCTGAATAGTGAAAGAAGTGTCATCAAAACAAACAACAACATTTGGATCCCTTGTTAACTTGGCAATAGATAATAAATTTTGTGTGATATTTGGAACAACCAAGACATCAGATAAAGGGGGGAATCAGAAATTTGGGAATTGCCAACATGGAAAATATTCAAAAAAAACATTGCAAAAATAAAGATGACGATTACCGTTATAAGGAGCAACGATATTCAGATTGTAAGCAGAGTCAGTCATATGATTGGTAGCACCAGAATCCATATACCAATCACGGGTGGCATTCAATTGTTGATAGTGTGGTTGAGTTGTATCTGCGGAGTTTGCAACATCATCGCAAGCAACATGGGATAGCTTATAGAAAAATTCAGCAAGATGACCAAGGCGATGGCACCACTGGCAAACTTATGTGGGCCACCCACCCTGCGATGATGTTACAACGGGTTGCGGCCTCGGCCGGCCCTACCTCACCCAAAACCGTGGCCTCCTCTACCACGGTTAGCCTGTCGAATCCCTGTTGAGAAGCAGCAAAAGCAGAGTGTGCCGGTCCAGGTATAGCAAGCGAGCTTTAAGGGAAAATTATAATGCCTCAGCATTAGCCACAATGTTGTACAAAGGAGGTAGATGATCTTTCACCATTTGATCAAAATAAAACTGGGAAAGTTTATCATTCAAACCGCGACAAAAAACAACAGCAATATCCTCATCATTAAGAGGATGACAAGAACACGCAATTCATCAAGAATATCTTTAAAACGAGCATAATATTCCTTATTGATCATCTTGATGAATTCCATATAAACGATCACAGAGATAAAGGCGACGAGCACGAGAATTATTATAATATTTAGTGGCTAAAGCATCCCATACATGAGCTGCAATGACAATACCGTCAACTGCCGACATAGCAGAATGAGTCAGGGATGAAAAAAGAGCGGCTTGAACCAGCTGATCTGTATTAATCCAAGCCTCATGAGCATCGACATCTTCAGGAGCCTTGTTATCAAATTCCTTGGAGGGCGAGCTCGCACGTGCATCAGAACACTTAACCAAATCATCAACATAGCCAATCAATTTGACAGTTCACAAAACTGACGTAACCTGAGTACACCAGTAAGAGTAGTTGTAACCATCAAGCTTGATGGTGATGTAGTTGATCAATGAAAGAAGCGCAATGGTCGTCATCGGGAACAGATCCAAGCACAAAAGAAAATTCAAATCACACCAAACACACAACAAGCTTATGAATGGTAGTGGACGATTGATTTAACCGTTGTGCAGGGACAGAGGAACAGGTGCAGCATGGGATCACATGCGGCGGCGCGTGAAGGTCACGATGGCTGTGCATGGGATTCGGCGAGATGGCCCATACGACGGTGGAAAAATTCCAATCGGCAGATCTCCGACAGGTAGGGTGTGCGGCGGCGGAAATCTGTGGTGGAGGCAGGTGGGGACGGCCAGCGATCGGAAAAACAAGGAGAGTAAAAACTAAAAAAAATTGGTAAAATCCAGAGAATATTTAGAGAGACCCCATTGATACCATGATAGAATGTAAAACCACAAATAATTGTGGCTGTGTGTATTCATATATTTTAGTGAGTACAAAGGGTATACAAGATAGAATCAGACATGGAAAAATGATATATTTACAAAACCTAATCAAAAAGAGTTTTTCTTTTTTAATTTGATTCTAATTCATCTATTATATTCTATTCAAAAATATATCCCTGATAGTAGGATGTAGTTCTCACCATACAAATTTCCATGTTGCAGCTAAAGATCTTCTGAACATTGCTTTGTAGATTCCTGAACTGCTGATCTCTGAACTCTGTATGTGCTGCATTCTAACCCTATGTGTTGTGTTGTATGCTAATCACTGAACTTCGTATGTGCTGCATGTAGTACAACAAAATGACCTATTATTTTGTCCATTTTACTTCGGTTCTTTGGCTTAGATCAAATAACCGAAATAAAAAAAACTATTTTACCTTGGTTAATTATTTTTTTGAATAAAAGATATTTTTTACTTCTGTTAAAAAATAACTAGGTAAATAACATGTTTTTTTACCTCGATTATCATTTTAACCGAAGTAAAAGGTTTAAAAAATAATGTAAATAATCTTACCGAATAGCGTATGACGTCACATATAATGTTTAATAAGGCCAGCCAAATTCGCATTATATGTCATTTTTATTGACATGTAATGCGATGGATGACTGACATCTTAGGTATGTTACACTTAGAACTTTTAAATGTTAAAGTTGTTTGAAAATGATTGACTTTCGGTCTAAAAAAGTATTTGTTCATGGTATTTAAAAAAATTGTAGAAAATGGTGTTGAATATAAAAGGACAATTATGCACTACAGTAGCAATCATGGTGCTACAACCACCTTAGAAATCCTCCCACGTTTCGCACATATCCAGTAACCCCGTTAAATTCCTCCCTATTCCACTCCACTTCACTCATACCAAACCGCTTCATTCACACAGTCACACGTTAAGTTCCCATGCCTTTTCTGCTTGATGTATGTTTTCTTTTTCTTTCATCTCGGTTAACTTTTAGAGGTTAAAATTGTTTGAAAAATATTGACTTTGTTTAACAAAATAATTTTAAAATGGTTTTTAGAATATGGTGTTGAATGGTATACGATTGAAAATGGGTTTTAAAATCATGCACAAATCAAATCGCACATACAGTTAATTATAGATTGATCAAATAGGGTAGTTAAATCATTAGAAAAATAGTATTCATGAATATATCCTTACAATTAGCACATAATTTCGAATAAGAATTGTCTTAGTTCCAACACAACAGAAATCACAATAAACTCAATCAGCTCGTATTATGATGACTTCGAAGACAATCGGCCCCTAAGTTTCTATAACCTCGAAGAACAAGGTGCCCTCAATGCGTAGGTGGTTGCCAGAAAGGAACTCGCCAAAACCATTTGGGAGACAGGGCCTTAATCTTCCCACCCCCCGAGTAGTTTATGCACCACTCTCTCCCATAGCACCTGAGCACAACGGGGGTCCTGTCATCGGCAGGAGTGGTACAATGTCCCTCGGGATGTAATAAACCACAATATATATGCAATTAACAAAAAATAATATTAATTCAAAATCAAATAATTACATGTATTTAATTAGCTAACTGTAGGCCTTACCAAAGTGGGGTTTGTTCCGAACTCCTGCTGCTTCAGAGTACAGTTGAAATGTGGGCTATCAGTAGCCATTGTATGATATTTAAGATCGAACACAAGATTATCTGAGTTGCTCCGTTGTGCAAAGAACTCTACGAAAATATTAAAAAAATCATAAACTGTGAAGATGTATAAGTAAATATATGTAAAATGGTAAAATACCTGGAAACAGGGATGACTGGAGGATTCTTCGCCAGCCATTAGTCGTGAATAATGAATGAAAATTTTTAGGGCATACAAGCCTTGGAAATGAAGTGTGCGTTGTCGGCTATGCATGGAAAGTACATGTTGATCCAAAATAGTGGCATGGTCGACTAACGTCGCTCTATAGGCAACCAAACCTATCAAGTGAGCAACGCAAGAACGAGTTCGCATATACAATTTCAAAGCAAGCTTAAATGCATGTATGCGACTTCAGTAACCAATCGATTATACCAATGGTTAAACCGGTATAGACGTGACGTTTCATACAGAAGAACATATTACTAAAATAAGAATGTTCGACGTTGCACTACATTTGCAGAGAATGACAGGTAAGCGATAGGTTACCGACGTCACAAGCAACCCTAGCAATTACGGCCAAAATCACAGAAAATCAGGAAAAAAAACATGTTTAACAACAAAAAATTACACAAAACTATACCAAAACTTAGCACCTAGGTTGATATTTTTTATACTTCACATTATAACAAATCCATAAGAAACAGAAAATCCAAAAGCACAAAACATTCACACACCATAGATCGAACAATGTCAAGGAAAGTTACAAAAATGAAGATGTTGGAAGAGTAGAAAAGGCATACCTAAGGTAATACTTGTAAAAGTATTACTTTAGGTGCTAATAATACTAAGTTGAACCTATTGCAACACTTTTACAAGTATTATCTTAAGTGATGTTGCATTAGAT
>JAULKJ010023151.1:0-17433 GCA_032355405.1 Rubia balearica
TAGTATAACTCTAGTCTAGTCAACAACTCTATCTAGAATCAAATCAAATCAATCAGATATTTGACTTATTCTAACAGACATAGGGATTAATATTTATGGAATCGTTGGTTTCTATATATTCTTCTGACTGAGAGTGACAATATAGATTGAAAAACAAATAAGTACGGGAGTATCGTCACTATAATGAACAAGGTATTTATGATGCTCCGAGCGTATATATAATCATGCAATTATAGAAAAGTGTAAAGAAGTACTCTTTTTTTTTCTTTGTATTTAGTGGCTATCTGACAAAGTACATAATGGTTTACAAATTATTGTTAGAAAAAAGTGTAAAGAAGTACTCTCTTTTCATTTTTTTTATTTATTATAACCATATCAAGACCATAACTCCCATTGATGGACTTTATTAAACGAGCAGATTAGTGGCTTGGACAATTAATATGAGGATAGTTAATACTATTCAGGCCTATGAGACCTGTAACAAAACAAAAAGTGGTTACTCACCAAATAAATGAAAACTAAGGTGAAGAGAGCATGCACCAGATAGTTTAGCCAATTAATTCACTGCAAGATTCGTGACTTCCTTCAACACATGGATCAAAGTGCTTTGAGAAGTAATGAAAAATGTATGAATCCACTGCAAACGATGACAAGATCTCACTACTGCAGTGACCATACATATGCATCAGTAAAGGGTACATATGCATTGGTTACCTCTGAATAGCGGCGCCTAAGTAGGACGGTACTGGAACGTAGTTACATATGCACCAATATACCCTGTCGATGCTGAAACGTAGTAACCGATGCCAGTAACCTATTTCGGTGCAGAACTATCCCCGTACTGTATCGGTGCTTATAACACAATACCGGTGTTGGTTATTAGTTTAGCACTGGTACTGATGGATGTCGGTGCTAGAAGTTCAAATCAGTTCTCGGTGCTCATATAATTTGAGCATCAATATAATGCAAAAACCGGAATTCCTGGTCCTCATATTTTTAGGGTGCTCATATATTTCCAACACCGGTGTACTTATTAATACCCGGTGTTCATATATTTTGTGCATCTGTATGAAGAAAGCACAAGTATGGAATCATGAATATCGGTGCTTGAAACACTAGTGGAGAACTTTTGATTAAAGACAACACTCAAAGGCGGTTCCATGGAAATACCTAAAAACCACCTTCTCTAAGACCTTCCGAAATCGGAAGCTATAAAAATCACCTACCCCCAAAAGTATTTATATTTAAAACGCCTTTGAATGATTATATATAAAGGCAATTTTGCCGAACCGCCTTTAATTTCTGTTACTTGCGAATTCGGAACATGGAACTGACGAAGTTACAAATGTGGAAAATTTTATTTGTCCATAGTCTAAGAGCTGAGAAAATTTCCGAACTCGGATATTGAATTGTGTCCAGATTCATAATCCGTAACATAGTCGGGGTTATATGTAGGGTTATGGTAATCAACTTCCGAACTCGAAAGTTGAGTGGGTGATTTAAAAAATATGGTTTTAGGTCAATGTTTCTTGTAAACCTCATTTGAGTGATAACAAATGGGGTTTGGACTTGATGAAGACCTAATGTAGATACCCCATGTGCATTGGATAAGGTATATAAATGTGTATAATTGAATCACTAGCTATTGGGTTAAATTCATGTGTTGAATGATTTTGTTTTTTTCATTGAGATAGTTTTGATACTATAGTTCCATTCGTGAATGTTTGTGGGAATTTATGTGTTGTGTGGATGTTAATTGCATATTATTTTAGGTGATTGACTATATATGATAGAACTGAATTGATTGGTAGAGATTTGAGAAAATCATCTGATAACATCCCTTTGGTAGAATCCTTTATTGTGGCTGTTTTGAACATACTTTGAAGAATGTTTTTCTTCCAGATACATTGTCCATGTAAGGATTGTAAGAATGATGTATATTTGGGAAGGAAGAAGATATGTGAATATCTCATCATCTGAGGGTTTGAAACTAGTTACACCTCTGGGGTGTAGCACGGGGGGGTTGAAACGGCTAGTGTTGAAGGTGTTAGCTATAAAGAAGTGGAGAATTTAGATGTAAATGATGGATTCGAGGAGATGGTGAAGGATGTTTCTAGAGAATTCAACAGTAAACGTGAATTCCTTGAAGCTTTGTATAATGACAAGAAGACAGTATTGTACACTGTTTCTAAGCATTCAGTATTGAGTGCCACTTTTCGAATGATGAATTAAAGTGAAACTCGGGTGAACTATTAAAGGCATGACAGAGACTCTTGAATTAGTTAGGGAATTGCTTCTTGAAGGCAATCTTTTGCCTAATAATTTGTACGCAGCGAAAAGAGTTCTTCGCACTAGTGGAGAATATGGCGATTGAAGGAGGTTCTATTGAACTAGAGAAGGCAATTTAGAACCTCCTTCTTTGGTTCTGCCCTGATTGATTTCGATCAAAGACAGTTCTGAAACCGCCTTCGTTTGGGGTCCAAAATAGGTTCCAAATTATGAAACTATTTCTGAGCCTCTAAAAAAACATGCTGAAAGACAAAGAGGTTTCTGGCATCCACAAGCCCAAGCCTAAGTTCAGTCCAAGCCAAATCTAAAGCAACGCTTCTAGTGGCGTCGGTGTCGAATAAACTTAGCTCCAAAGATGTCGTCGGCGTCAAATATAGTCATCCCCAGCTATGGCATTGGCGGAGCTTCGATCTGATGCAGCGGTGGTAGCCCCAATGATGGTGTGGTGGTGGAAGATGTGGCGATAGAGCGAAAGACACACCGGTAATGTGAGGCTCAAACCAGGTGTACTCCGATGCGGTGTCGACGAGCATGGAAGGAAGCCTTCTAAGCGGGAATGGAGGGAGGCATCAGCGAGTGGAGGGGGGTGTCAGAAAAGAGGTGGCGGGAGGAAAGAAAAAAAAGCGAGGGAGGCTGGAGAAAACTAAGGAAAAAAGTTGAGGCTGGATGAAATCCTGCGGAAGGAGGAGAAAATGAAGGGAAAAAGATAAGGGGAGATAATAGGCCAACCATCAGCCCATTAAAAGTGACTTGGGATAGCACTTCCAAGCTCGGAAGTGCTTCCTGTGCTTAATTAAATGCGGTTCTACAAGTAGAACCTACTTTAATCGTTTGCCATTAAGGAGATTTCACCTTTAGTTGATTTTTGAACCGCCTTTAAAATGAAAAAGGTGACCTAAGAGGGAGTTTCAAACTTGGAACCTCTTTCGGCTCCTCAATAAAGGTGGTTCCTCAAGAACCGCCTTTGATCGCTACTTTTAATCAAAGGCTCTCCACTGGTGATGTCATTTGGGAATGGAATTGAAAAATCCCATGCTTTCCTGAATGATTTATGTTGTATAGAGGACCAAATGATGAGAACTGAGACACATGACGGGTATACGGTGAGTCTTGTTATAAGTTAAAGTGAGAAGACATTGCAATTGGGACAGATGAAGATTTGATTTCGAAGAAAAAAACACTGGCTAAATTTTTATGGTCTCCCTATCATTCCCCACCCAAATACGTTGTTTGCTTGTAAAGAAGATGCGAAATTGTTGCATAGGCATTTTGAGAGAGATCGACCTGCGGATAACGTGATCAGACATACGTTGGACGGTGAGTAGTGAAAAAAGTTGATGCTATGTACCCTGAATTTGGTGTGGCGGAGTCCCGACATTTGAAACTCATCCTTTCCACCCAATGTACAGTAAACCACATATCATTCAACAACACAATAGAACTTTTGCTTCATGGCTACAAGCTTATATAGCGATTGGTGATCATCCACGTTCAGTTAAATGGTTGGCCCGAAGACCCTTGGGTACTGTTACCTCGTATGGTAGTTATGATATTAATGAATTTACTTTTGGCACAAAATCAGGTGATGATAAAGGTGTATCATAGAACAGTGGCATGACACTTGTGTCCGAGGCTTTACATCCTGGGAGTACAAGTGACGAAAATCCCATGTATTCCCAAACTTGTTACTTTGGAACCATAATTGAGATTTGAGAGCTTGATTATGTGACAATGAAAGTTCATGTTCTTAAATGTCAATGGATAGATGTGGCCTGCAGACACAAAATCGAAGACAGGGGATTCACCCTAGTTGATTGTAGTCGAGTTGGTTGGACAGAAGATCACTTCATATTGGCATCACAAGCTCATTAGGTGTTCTATATCAAAGACCCTGTAGACCCTATTTGGGAGATTTTTGTTGAAGGAAAAAGGTTTTTTACTGAAGATTATGAGAGCGAAAATATTATTGGCTTTAGGCGCAATACTTCAACGGAATCCAATTTCGAAGAGACTTTGCTTGTAAAGCTTGATACAACTTTACATGGGTTGATAGGGCGAACCGACCACAATGAAGGAACTTGGGTTGATATGCGCGAGAAGGTAAAAAAGAGAAGGAAGTAGAAGAAGATAGGTAAAAAAAATAGAGGTAGTGGTAAAGGTAATTTCTGTATTTGCTTGTTTTTTTTTGCCTATGTCAACTACCACTAAATAGTTTTCGGATCCGGAACTATTTCTGATGAAATGGTCAGAAATTATTTATAAACACCTTAAGCCCTATTTCTACTAAAACAACCAAACAAACACTATATTTAATCACATATCTCAACAAACAACACTACATAGTAAAATCATTCAATTCATTGAACATTAACCATCTCAGCTTGAAATACATTTTTCCATCGAATCTTCATGTTAGATAATGCTCAATGTGAATATATCATCCATAGGTCACTTCACAACCACAACTCAATCTAAACATTATCACTCAAACAGAAGAGCATCTCCTCATCCTAGATGTAGAAGAAGATGCCAAGTTATGCTCGTAAGTGCACTGACTCCTTTCCAAGTTCCATATGCGGTCTCCCATCTGAGACAACTCACCACGGACCCATTTGTAGCATGCCCTGAATCCTCTCGTGAAACTAGCGCCGGTTTCCTCTGAAGAAAAAAATGGTTAACATGTTTTTGTATGTATAAGGAAAATATGTAACATTTATTTACAAAAAAAAAATATTTTGTGTACCACACATTGTTCAATTCTTAGCCTCTTGCTCGACTCATCCCCATCACGTAGCTTGTGAGTCCACTTGCGCTCAAATAAAACCCACCTTTATTTCGCGAAGTACTGTTTGTCGAACCACCTACAATCTTTTCCGCATTGTGTAACTTCAACCCCTGAATGCTCTTCAAGATCAGTGTGATCAAGTTACCATAAGGTAGACTCTTGATCATATTTTTTGATATCGCAATCTAGAACACGTGATTGAAGATTGTTGTACCTGTATTGATTTTCCTTCCCTCAATGATGTAATAAAACTTCATTAACGTTGCATAAGTCGTCTAGGTGATGTGCCCGGCAGTGGGAACAATACTTATTTCTATCATTTTATACACAATATTCTGATCTATGGTAAGGTGTTTCAAGTTAAAAACTCTCGGGCTTCCCTGAATTGGCTGGTTTATGGTGGAAATGCCCATGACTACATGCAATAGGGTCAACATACGAGTAGTCAAGGGTACTTCCACCATAACCCAACCAAACATTTGTACACTTTGGAATCCATACCTATCTGATCAATTTTGATCGTTGAACATCATTCATGTTGGAACATGCTAACAATTGTCGTCCATTCATAATTTTTCTTAGTTGTCTAAGGCATTGTTCCTGTAAGTAGCCTTGATACGAAGAGTAATTGCAAATAATAGGTTTCCTTCATTGAGTCTTCATCACATTCATTGTCATGACCTTTACCCTTATATTGAAGTCTACAGTACTGCTTTCAGCTTTGTCATAGTCGAATCCCTGTCTGTCACCGAAGTTCTTTCCCATCGTCAGAATATCATCCTGTTTTGCCTTGCCAATGTTCAGCTTGAGTATTACAGCTTCAGCCATCTCAACCCTCTGAGTAGTTAGCCTCAGATTTTGTTTCAGTCGTTCAACTTCATCTACTAGCTTATCAACTAGGTCCATCAGTTCTAAATTCCTATATACAAGTTGGTTTTTCTCTGCTTTTAGAAGTTTACTGGTCTCAACAACTTTCAGCCACATATCATAAATATTTTCATAAGAAGTATAGATGTCTTCATCACTCACTTCCTGGACATCTTCATCACTTGATGAATCACTATTTCACTTTTCTGTGTTGGAATATACAGTAATATCGGTCATCACCATGTTGGAACATGACCCTGTTTCAGTCATTTCAAGAATCTTTGCTCTGAATGCCACATAATTACTGGTTAGTTCCTTTTCTTCTTCCACTTCTTCATCATCACTCCATGAGGTAACATATGACCTGCCTTCCTTTTTTCCTATATTAGCACATTCTGCCTGGATGTATCCATATCCTTTACATTACCTGCATTGAATTCTTCCAAACTGCTTTGCTTCACCACCCTGATTTCTTAGGAATCGCTGATTTGATCGTTCAAACCGTGGTCCTTTCTTGTTTCCAAAATCTTGTGCACGAGGCCTATTTCCACCTCTACTAGTTTTCTCTTGAGATCTCATATTTACTTCCATTTCAACATTCTCGAGAAGTTTTTTGTGATCAATGAAACTTCTTCAATGCCATCACCACTCTCATCATTGTGGTCAATCTTCAAAGAGGAAACTTTCAAAGCCAACTCCTTTTGTTCTTTCTTTGTGTGTGGTTTGAGAGTCATCTCATAGGTCGGCAAGGATCCCATCAGTTCATCCAGTGTTATGGAGGACACATCTCTTGCTTCTTCAATGGTTGAAACTTTCATTGAAAATCTTTGAGGCAGCGATCTTAAGATTTTCTTCACCAGTTTCACCTCCTTATAGGTTTTACCGCGTTGGTATGTTTGCGATATCTCTCAACTTCCCATTGAATATTAGAATAGTCTCATCCTCCTCCATCTTTAATTATTCAAATTTAGTGGGTAACATTTGAAGCTTAGATTCTCATACTCGCCTTGTTCCATCATGGACTATTTGCATAATGTCCCAAGCCTTCTTCGCCTGATAGCAGGTAGAAATGAGATTGAACTGACTTTCATCTACAGCTCTAAAAATAGTATTCAAGGTTTTTGAGTTCGCCATTGACGCCTTAAGTTCATCTGAACTCCAAGTTGATTTGTCCTTGAGTTTCTGCTTCTTAGTGCTTGATTCTTCTTCCTTTTCTTTTGAACTGGTTTTGGCATGGATTATTCCATTCTGTTTCCACAAAGTGTCATGCATGTTCATCTAGTGAGTTGATAAACATTGTCATGTGAGCCTTCCAATAGTTGTAGTTTTTCCCTCCAATAGTGGTGGCTGAGATACTAAAGCTCTTTCTTTGGTCACCATGGTAAAACTGGATCACACTTCCCTTATCACAACCATGGTAAGCGTAAGTAACCTTGCTCTCATACCAATTGAAATTTGGTTTTACCTAAATTTAGCAATTATGACGACTATGTTCATAAATCATATAACCAAGTATATAACGAAATGTAAAGAACAAACACAAGACTTGGTTATGCAGTTCGGTGAAAATCACCTACATCTGCGGGGCCTGGTCTAGTTTAGAATGATCAGACTCCCTCTGACCTCGAAACTCGTCGACGCTAGGTCTCTCCCTCCCGAGGAATTAAGGTATACAATTATGAACTTAGACCAACAATGTATTGATCATGTTGGAACACGGATGAAATACGGATGCAGATTTTCTTCTCTTAAATCAGTAAGTAGCTCAACCAGAATGTTCACAGTATATGAGCCCGATCGCACATAGTAGATTTCTTGTGCTAATGGAATTCCCTCCCTCCAAAAAATATTTTGATAACAATCAAATCACTAGGAGATATGAATTACCAAATCTAATCATTTAAAGTAAGGAATTAGAATACTCCATCCATATCTTAGCCTTAGCTAAAATTCCATATCAATCCATATTCCATAAATCTAATCCAATCCCATGAATGTAGGAATTGGTATATTCTTCAATCAAATACAACTCGGATGAAATATATGTTTCTCGGATTCCACAATTAACTTCCTTATATGGCAATTCTAATCATAATTGATGTTACTATACAACATTCCATTTTTTCATAATTTCCACAAATGGCCAACTTAAATAATTCTGGCGTTTACAAAAAAGATAATAAAATTTTGTCCATCAATTTTTGAAAAGCGCTAGTACATGGCCTAGAGTAAATTTTAGATGATTACTTATAAGTATACGAAGGTTAATTGGAAGAACTTATTGAAGTCTTTGTGAGATTAAGCCAGTTTCTTTATCACTCTCGGGGATTATAAGTTTGATTGGGAATGGCAAAGGTTCCTTCCAGGATTATCAGAATCAATTTTGGTAGAACCAGTATACATTTTACTTTTTGCACTTACGTTCCTCCAATAAAGTGGGAGAAGTCGGAATGCAAATTTGGAGATACCCTTATGTATTTCACATTGTCTCGACCATATTTTTCCAATTTAGGCATCAACAAGTCAGTTGAAGGGCCCAAAATCTTCAGAAGGAGTATTTTATGACACTTTTTGGAAATTACACTATGGCTCATATATGCGACGTCGCAAGAACCTTGCTTGGAACAAAACTTGAACCGACCTACTACTGACATCGGTTACACTAAAAATTATAGCGGGAACGAAATATTTGAGCTAAAATTTCCCCCAACCCTATTTGACCTCAATTTTAATCACCAACAATGCCCATTTCACATCTCCAAAACACTTCCTCCAAACCCAACTCTCAAGATTCTTTCCATTCACACCATCACAACAATTCAACTTCTCAATCAAATTTCTCTAAAAATTCTACAAGTACTAGAGGATGGAGTATCTCCTGGAACAAATTAATTAATTGAGGTAGTTTTACATCCATTCCATGTTCATTTTGCAATTTTATTAGTGATTTTGTATATGTTATTTTTTGTCATGGAAAAAAGATTGAATACTTTAATGAAGTATGATGAATGTGTTACATGTTATATAATGTATAGTGTTTGTGTTGTCAAAATAATTCTATGTCTATAAGTAGTGAGAAAAAGGGCTTAGATTAGGTTTGATTGTGGACAATAGTTACATTTTTGTAAGACCATACTTTGAATGTTTGACATTGGTCTTAATCTACCATCCATTGTGATATGTTACCGAACAACGACAGGCGTAACACATTCAAGGAAATTAAAAATATATGAATGTCTGACGTCGATCTACGGATCAGCATGTGAGACATCATTGCTCAATGTATGCGACGTTGTACACAAGAAGATGAGTTACGCTTTTTGGTTGAGATTAATATCATCTACGTATGACTATATTATGTGTATTTCATTTGGAGACTGCCCATTTCTAATATTAATTTTTTCTTCTTTTGGATTGGTTGTAATGGGACAAAGAGAGTTATCAATGAAGCTTTAAACATGTAGATGGATGGACTTGTTATTTCACTAGTCGCCCTAAATGTAGACAATGGAGGTTCAATACCAATGATGTTTTAATTTCATATCAACCTTATGTATTTTAATAGGATCTAACATATATTTGTAATATATGTGAGGTACAGGCTTCTTCTGTTTTCTTAGGAACAAAAACAAAAGGAAAATGGAGGTGATAAGAAATATAAAAGCAGCAAAGGGTATTAAAATATATGCCACTATCTGCAACTTCTTCCCCCTAGATCCCTGTTTAAGGCAATCAGTATTGCAGAGAGGAAAGTGGAGGTGAGGATGACCACCACATAATTAATCGCTTGACATAAGAAAATCACTCCCAAAATTTATAAAAGAACCATTTGATGGAACCCTTCCTCTGAAATGATTGAATGATCCATTAAGCACTCCAATTGTGAAAGTGTTTCTGGTGTTGGTGGAATTTGTCCCGTAAGATTGTCATTCGACATATCTATTTTTCAGGTAATATTCTCCCACTGATGATGTTTGATAATTTTTGTGGTTTAATTTCCTTTAAATGATTTTGGGGAGCCACGAAAAGGGGTTCGGAGTTCGAAACCCCATCACCAAGGCATTTTTGCATTTTCTTTTTGGGAATTGCTTTCTATTATCGCCTTTAATAGGTAGCTCTCTACTAGTGGATGTTGATAGCAGTTTTGGTTGAATAGATTGCGGTGTGTAACGTGTGTGTCCATGTTGCAGATAGCATACTGACGTCAAATGTCATTGTCCGTTATGTTTTTTACCTCAGTTGTGATCCACGATAAATAGGTTTTTTTACTGTGGTTTTTTTTACATTGGTTATTTTTCTAAATAACCGAGGTAAAAATCTCTCTTAAACCGAGGTAAAAAGTGTTATTTTTTGTAGTGCCACTATCCCCTTTATACCTTTCCATTTTAAAGTTTTAAAGTTAGAAGTGTGTTCTTGTAAAATTTTATAGATATATAAATTAGAAAATATCATGCAAGATAGTGTTATATTTTTCAAAACATGTAGGGCTTCTGGATGGCAGAGAAAAATGCATTTTAACCCTATATTTTGGTCGAAAGTACATAAATGACCTTGTAAAACATTAGTAGAGAAAGCTCTATTAAAGGCTGGGTAGGAAGGCGGTTCCAATAATTGAGGCTAGGAAGCAATTCCGAATTCAAAAATCACTTTAAATACTATTTCAATTTAATTAAAGGGGTAATGCGGGTTAAAGTCTCTCTCCCGAGTTACTTGCTACTATTGTGGTAAGGCTGGTCATAAGAAAGATGAATGTCGCAATCTCAAGAGATACCAGAAGAATGGAATGGTTAAGCCGGACCAAATTAACCCAAAGAAGAAGGAAGATGAGAGCACTACTGATGTTGCATCTGTGGAGTGCAGTGAAGACTTTGTCATTAACGACTATGTCAATCTCACCTATGCTGATAATCTTTGGATCGGTGATTTTGGTGCCTCTTTCCATGTTACCCCAAATGAAGGAATTTTCTCATCCTATCAGCGTGGATATTTCGGTGTTGTGAAGATGGGAAGTCAAGTCATAAGTAAGATCGTTGGCTTAGGCAACATAATCTTGAAGACAAACACGGGATGCAAGCTCGTTTTGAAAGATGTACGACATTTTCCAAAAATGCGGCTCAACCTTATCTCGGCAGGGATGCTTGACGAAGCTGGAATGGCTAGCCACTTTGGAGATGGAAATGGAAGATCAATAGTGGCAATATGGTCGTTGGTCGAGGGAGAAAAGATGGGTCCTTATATGTCATGCACAGACAACTCTGCAAGGGGGAAGTTAATACCTCTCACAAAAACTCAAGTATGGAGCTATGGCACAAGAGCCTCAGTCATATGAGTGAGAAGGGATGGCAAATCCTCGCCCGGAGAAACATCCTCCCAGACATAAAAGGTACAACACTTGACCATTGCACTGATGGTTTAGCTGGAAAACAACATAGAGTTTCATTTATTAGACCAGCACACCCACGTAGAAGAGAGCATATTCTTGACTTAGTCCACACTGATGTATGCTCTATGACTGAAAGATCTCTTAGTGGTGCATTGTATTTTGTAACTTTCACTGATGACTATTAGATAAAGGTTTGGGTGTTTCTGTTGAAAATAAAAGACCAGGTGCTTGAGGCATTCAAGGGGTTCCATGCAAAGGTGGAACGTGATACGGGAAGAAGCTGAAGTCTGTTAGGGCGGATAATGGTGGAGCAATGGAGGAAACACTGACAGATTTATCCGCTCTGAAGTATTAAGCTGAAGTCTGTAAAGTCATATGAGTTTCATGGATTAATGTGTTGGAATTTGTAAGCTAGTGTTAAAGAAGAAAATCATTCCATGTTGGAACATACTGGAGAGTTCAGAATTGGTGACCAGAATATTGCGGCAAAACTGATTTTATAGAAAATTGGAGTTTAAAAAATATTTAATTCAGCCGAATAGAAGCATAATGGTGTTATGGAAAATCCCTATAATTATGGAATTAGATTTATGGAATATTATGGGATATTTGAGATAAGAAAAATCCCTTCATTTATACTTCAGAAGCAGATAAGGAATATGAATATTATGGAGATAATCATGGAGTATTCTGATCTGTACATGGACTATAAATAGAGGACATTAACGGAGGCAATGCGTGTGAATTTAATTGAGAAAAATCTGCACTTCAGATTTACATTCTGCCGAGAGCTTTGCAAGAGCTAGAACTTATATGTTCCAACATACATGACATGCTAATCACGTTCAGAGTCGTATACCTTAATTTCTTAGGAGGAGGAGATCAAGTGTTGACTAGTTTCAAGGTCAGAGGGAGTCTAATCAAGGTGGACCGGTAGTAAAGGGAGCTTGCAAAAGCCACACGTTAATAATTAGAAGATAAGTATAGTTGTATGGTGTACTTTGTGCTGTACCTTTCTGATTAGTGGATTTATTCTGAATTGGGTCAGGCCCCGCAGATGTAGGTGGATTTCACCAAACTGCGTAACCAAATTGTGTGTCTCGTTCGTATTTACTTTACATACTTGGTTAGATATGCTATGTTGGAACATAAGTCTAATAGTTAAGCTAAAACAGTAAAACCAAAATTTCAAGGTTGGCACAGAGGGAATAATTGCTTCTAAGTTAAATATAGCCAGTTATGAAAACTGCCAACAATAACATTAAATTCGCAAGAGAACATAATAAATATTATATTAAATGAATAAAAATTAGGATTTGTTCTAAAGGTTCCGTCCACTAGATGAAAGAGACTATTTATAGGAGAGATAAAGAGAGGCTAAAAGGTTGCAGACAACTAGTGAGGCGATCTTCGCAGGCTGTGAACATTTGTACACTCCCCGAGCCAAAAGCTCACTCTAAGCTCCAAACTTAGCATCGCGAAGAGCACAATATCTCGCGGTCCGTGAACGAGGACTCTTCGAGTCTTCTAAAATCTCTCAAGTTTTCCCTATTTTTCTACTAATTTTGCATTTTTCTACCACTTTCGTAAGTAGTTTTTCTCTGATAATCTAGTCTTTGCTTCCAATCTACTCTTGAATCCTCGATCTAGTCATGGTAGGGCTCCAACTAACATCAAATGCAACACAAAACAAAGAGTTGGGCATAAAATAGTGATCTTAACCCTTTAATTGGCAATGTATCCAATTCATATGCACAAAATTTATAATCTATTACAAATATGAGTTCCAAATGTTATAGAATAAGGTATAAATTGATCACATCAAGTCCCCCACAAAACATTTACTCGTTCTCTAGCAAGATGATCAAAGTATAAAGTGGTTTCCTAATCACCTACCCCAAAGCAACATTTGAATTCTTTTATTGAGAACTCTCAAAAACTAAAACACAGAGGACTACCCTTCCCTACATCTCAATCTAAAAGAAGCTTTACCCATAAGTTCACAAAACAATTGATAAAAAGCAAGACTAAGGTGTCAAAAATCAAAACTAAAATAAGAGAATACTTAAACTCCCTAAAGAGCTCACCTAAATGGAAAACGGGCCTTCATACACATTTCCCAATTTTTCTTATTCTTCCTAGAAGCGCTATCGGGTTTTGACCCTAAAGTCTCTTTTTTTTACGCCTCTCATTTTCCCACTTAATCGTAGGCATCTCACTTTTACATAGATCTCCCCTTTGCGTTTTGACCTATCCGGGCCCACCAACGTTGCCCAAATTGCAAGCAAGTGGGTCTCAAGTTTGCGGCATTGTTGTTATTAATTTTTTTCCATATTTTTTCAATGAAAACCTCCTTTATAACTTCATCTTTACAAAGAAAAATCAATTAATATTCAAACCACAACAAACAAACGGATATTTTACTTCATGCTTTTTAACTATGATTTTTTGAATAATTCTGAATACTGAGGTAAAAAGTTCTTTTAGCTCGCTTTAAAAAAAACTAGAAGCAAATAAAATTTTCTTACCTCCGTTTTTTAAAACATGGTTAAAGATGTTTTTTACCTATGTTTTCATTTAATCGGGGTTAAAAAATTAAACAACTGGCATTGGAAATATGTCGATGTCATGTCGGTTACAACCAACGCACACTGATCTCGAGAACTGGTCGGCTATGTATGGTGGAAAGACAATAGACTTGCATTTTGATGTTAACATAACGTTAGTAAGAAATTCAAACTTGCACAAATATATAGCTGGTATCGAGTACATAGGATCTAATCAATATTAGCAATGTTTTTTCGGTTTTGGTTAGGGTAGACAGTCGCTCAGCGATAGACACAACTGATGTCGTCCAATTATCAAAGGTAACCAAAGGCTTGGCGGTACAACTATGATCTCGTTAAAATCTACTATGACTGATATCGATGACATGTCTCTTACTAATTGGTAGGCACTGAATGCACAAAGACAGGTTGCCGACATCCGTTGTGAACTAGAAATGTTGGTAAGTTCATTTTTCTACTTGAAAACACTAGTGCAGAACAAGGTTATTAACAGCAGCTATAGTGGGCATAGGATGGAAATAATGACCAGCCGTTCATGGCACCACAATTGTCCAGAATACCAAAATACATGGTGGTGATTGACCGCCGTGCTTACTGCAAACTACGACGATTTAACCCGCCTTGGCATCCTTTGTTTAATGTCGTCTAAAATTCCGGCTCTGGAAGCTCCGTTTTTCATTTTGGTTAGTGTTGTGTCACCGCAATTGCTATGATACTTGATTCAATTTTGGAAATAAATATTGTACAATAAAACCCAAAATCAAAATGGTCACCTGGCTATTCGGCATCGAATAAAAAGTTTGATTTCCAAATTCATAACATATTTATTTTTTCATTTAAAAAAATGTTTATTATTTTTTTATCCGTTAATAGCTACAAAATTGGAATACACATCGGAAAATTTTGCAATTTTTAGAATTTGTGAATTTCAAACATAGTTCGACTATGTCGACGTGGAAATAACATGTTTGTTTGTAACAACAATAATTTCAATTCAAATTCGTGCATTACAAATAAATTAAACCATGGTCAATATCTATTGAAGCGTTTTTGACAAAAAATTGTAAAACCTCTAAATTATTCAAAATTAACTACATAACAAGTAGTAATGTATTGAAAATTACTAAAGTCTTATGTTGTTGGCATATATTGTAATGTGAATGGGGAAATCCCCATCCTCCAACCCAATGTGTAAATTTTCATCATGTTACCCACACTTTGTAGCTTGCTTGGAGTGACCGACTCATGCCACCATCATCTTGAAACATACGCTTTCTAGCAAACCTAACATATGAAAAAAAGAAGGGGATTCCTAAATTTAGAATTTTATAACATAAATAAATAGGTTGTAAAGATATGATGTGTACAAAATAAAAATTCACCTCGCACACCAATCATCGTTCTCATAATCCCGTTGTGCCCATTAACTACTTGTGTTAGAGCTATACTAGTATGCCTGGTAAAGCAGAGTGCTCAAACGTAGGGAAAAAAGGTTAAAATGGAAGTTATTACGAAATATGGATGTTATTATTTGGTAGGCCATTTGGAGGCCTTATTTTGTGTGAGTTTGTTAAAGATACTGTTGATGTCTATGGTTCTATTGATTGCAAATTGTGTTTTTGATTTTGTAAACTAGTAATCCCGGGATGTGTTTCATGGTATTTAGGATGAACCATTGATGAATAGTTATTTATGTTGCTAGATGGTCACGTTCTAGGAAATTCTATGACCAATTGCGTTGTTGCGTTGACATAATGTTTTCCATTTTATGTATCCACAATATATGTTTAGTTTACAAAAGCATTTTGTGGGTTAAGGAAAGTTGTGTATGATTAGTATGAAAGAGCTAGGAGAGAAAAAATTATGAAATGATATATCTTATTATGAGTGGTTATTGGAGGTTATTATACAATCTATTTTTTTTGTGGACCATTAATCCCAGGACACATTTCATGGTGTTTGCGATGTGGCGATGATGGTTGTTCGCTTGTATCATTCCAGGCATATGCGAAGTCGTGACCAATTACAATATCACTTCCTTAGAATCTCTTTTTCCATTATACGTATCCATGATATATCCTTTGTATACAAAAGGTTTTTTTGTAAATTATGGGGTTCGGGGTAGGAGTGCGCAATGCCCTCGAGCTGGTTAGTTCTCAGATTTCTATGCAAGGCTGAAACTTCTCCCTTTTTATTGTTTTAATTTTTTGAATTTTTTGTGAGCCGTACGTGAAGAAAAATGTAACATTTTACTTTTTCGAAATAAATTGTTTTGTCTTACCAAGCCACTTTCCTGCAAGATGGTTTTTCAAGGATCATGAAGGTGTGATGAAATGCTAAGTACATTTTTTTCTCATGGCATTTAGCATCTGTTTTTAATGCTTTTGTTGGTGGATTGTTATGTTTAGATATCTTTTGCATAATAGGAAGTTAGAACCATCATGTTTGGTTTTTCTAGATAACTTCTCTATTTGTTGAGTCGATTGTGAACTTAACAGGATTTTTCCTTTTTGAATGTCGAATTCTTTTTTTTTGTGAGAATGGCACAATTCGTGCTATCAGAGAGACACAGATCAAAGCTCCAGGACATGAACCCTGCAGATCAGTACCGTCCGTGCAATTAAAGGTACTGATATAAGCTTCCAGAACATGGCACATGCAGATGCTCACAGACCATGCAAAGCAGCACAGTCCTTACTCGACTGACATACTAAGGTTTTTAGTTGGGCATTTTAGGCCTTTCCCCTTACTCACTATAAAAGGCCTAAAGGAAGAGGAGGGATGTAGTTATATTAGATCTAGGTTCTCTCTCTCTCTCTCTCTATATATATATATATATATATCTCTTCATTCATATCACTTCTCCATTGCATTTAATCCATTGAATGCCATGGGTTTGATCTTAGTATTGTTAATTTATGAATTGGGGATATTTGTAAGCATGTATTGACGTTTTATTTGTGAGACTTTAAGATTGATTTCTATATATGCATGCTATAAATATCGTGGTTAATTTTTTCTTTAACCTTTTGTTATAATCTATGCCTTGAATGCGATTAGGATGTACACCTAGTTTAATTCTTGCACGATTTAATGCTAGGTTTTGAATTTTTCTTAAGGAGTGTGAATTATCAAACTTGCTCGTAGCCTCGTAAGCACCAGAGGGTACCTCGAACCTTGTGAGATGCCGGGGTAGTAATAGGGTGATAATGGTGACTCGATTAATCGTAATCGGTATTTGGGAGCATCCTACAATTCTTAATGTTTGGACATACTCCCTCCGTCCTGCTATAAATTGCTTAATTTGATTTTTGAAAGTCAAACTAGCTCAACTTTAACCATTAAATTCTATTATTCTATATGTAAAATTATTATCATATTATATGTCATTGGATTCATCATAACATGTATTTTTACATTATATATTTTTTGAATTTCTTTTGCACACATAAATAAAGATATTAATAGTTAAAATTGATGCAGTTGACTTCCAAAATTCAAATTAAGCAATTTATAGAGGAACAGAGAGAGTCTTGGTTGGA
>JAULKJ010023356.1:0-27105 GCA_032355405.1 Rubia balearica
TTTACATAGGGTCTTTAAGGATTTCAAGAAAATTATTCATTAATGCATTTAGCGAGGTTATTCATTTAGCCCCTTAGTCCAAGTCGGGATCGGAAAAAATTATTCATTTATCGAGGTTATTCATTTATCGAACATTCATTTATCGAATATTAACTGTAGTTAATTGAAGGTGCAATAACAGTAAACATTAGGATCCGGAGGAATGCTTGTGCAGAAACCGCCTGTATATTTTCGGTGCGCCTCCAAGCAATATTCAGAGCAATCTGGAAACTGATTGCACGGCCCCTGCTTCACCAGCCCCAAACCAGGTCCTAAAGCCATACCTTCAATAGTAAATTCAGAATTATAAAAATAAATTCAGAGTTATAATTAATTATCTTTGCGGAAAGACCAAGATCTCTTCGTGGAAAGAGATACTTGATCTCAAATATGAGACACATAAAAAATTGTTATTTTTAAACATAGAGCGTAATTTTTTATGAAAAATTGCAAACAAATATCGATCACAGAAAATATGAAAATACTAGAAAACTAATGAGTCTTCCTATCATACATATATAAAAGTTCAGGGGAAAACCCGTTTCTGCTACATAACAGAAAAAATGATTCTATTAATGGAAAAATGAATTTTTTATTATTTTGCGACGAATGAAATATTAAATCGTGAAATTTACTTTTATTTTTAGATGTATTCTTTCTACTAGAAATGAAGAGGTGGGGAATTCACCTGTAACTGAGAGCAGCGCGTGACATAAAAGTGCCAAGAAAATCGCTGGGAAGATTTTGGAGGCATCCATCACAAAATCCCTTGCTTTGTGTTGTCTCCTTCTGCTAATCCAAGTGGGTTTATAAAGGGTAGGACAAATATCATGAGTGTAAGTTATAAAGATTTAAAATAATTGTGTGGATTTTACATTAATTTCCCATAATTGAGGCACTATAATGGTAAATTTCTAGAAATCTTATGCCGTGTAAATTGTGTCCCGTATGAATTTATTGTGTGCATGCATTATTTTATTTGAATTAATAGAATGCATGAATACAAATAATAAAATATCGTAAACCGAATAATTGTTACAGATTATTTAATAATTGATTTAATCAGTGGAATGATTTGATGTTTATTTTTATTTATTACAACGGGGATCCTGTAACTTAAAAAACTATTATATATATTGACATGTATAAATAAATATAATTTGACCCTAAAAATGACTGAAATGAGGTTTTGCATGATTTGTCTAACAGTTAGTCGGTGTGACGGGAGATTTTCTTTAGAATAAGTCAAAAAATAGTATTCGAGATATCACAATCATGATACTCTTAATTAAGAAACAATATAACAATTGTGATTTTTTTCATCTTTATTTTTCTTTTGTAACTGGATCCATGTTCAAACTTTTAAAATAAAATAAAAAAATCTAGAAGAAATTTAATCATATTTATAACGTAATATTCAATTTTTTAATCTATTGTTCAGGAAAAAACGTAAAGGAAAACGTAAAAAATGGGATTAAAAGAGTTGTACCCTCACTCAAATAATTTCAGTTAAAATGTTTTAGAAAGTTGTACTCCTATGTAGGAGAAAGGATACTTTTTTTTATCTCAAACCACGCTATGACAAAAATTAATTATACTTTTAGAGTTTTTCATTTTATTATCGACAGAAGGCATTAATGTTTTTTAAAAAATATATCTGACTTCTTTCCTTTATAAAAATGATGTGGTTTTCCATTTTGAGAAAGTATTTGGGCCAAGTAGCAGCACATGTGAAGAATATGAGCGGGAGATTAACATTAAGAACAATGGATCTGTCACCAAGTGTTCCTACTTTACGTTAAAAGTTAATGTGCAGTCCACTGTATTTTTAGCCTTAAATATTATAATTTTTTCTAAAAAATAAATATTATATTTTAAAAGTAAAAATAAATAATAATGTGTATTTTAATGTGAAAATATAAAAATATATATTATAAAAAGATATTTTTAAAATTTAAATTTTAGTATGTAATTTAACAAATATTACAATGTATAAGTTAAAAAATATAATAAATTGTCCATAACTTATGGACAGACCTTTCAAAATACTCACTCTTACCTATTTTACATAGTAAAAATTATTTGAATCAAGATTTGGCTATTATAAATATCGTTACAATACCTTATCAAATTTCAATTATTTTAATACATGAATAGAACATTCACCTGCATATTTCAGTGATTTACTTTTCTATCAAAGCGAAAAGTTGGTATTAATCAAGTTCATTTTCATTTGCAATAATTTCAAGTACACCACAGTAAGAATTTTATACTTTTGTATCGTCTCAATTTGATAATAATTGAGGGTGTTAATGACTTATAAATCCGACTATCTCCTCTCGACAAACGATGTCGTTTTGCTTCTTTTTTTCACGTATATAATACAACTATTTTAATTATGAGTCTGTCTACTCCGACATTGTCTCATGATGAGACTAGGGGTATATGACAAACAATAAAGATAACAAATTTTTTTTTGAAATTCGGGGTCTGAAACATAAATAATTTTTGTTTAGGGTAAAATTTAAACAATGCACCTAAAGTAAGGGGACTAAACTGCAACTAAGCTAAAATGGAAACAGTTCTCCTCATTGCCATCGTAGATCCGGAGCTCCACCGTCGATCCAGTGCCACATTAAACTCGGTTCTAATTTTACGTTGTTTCCGTATGCAGGGGTCGGATTCGACACAATCAGTTCACTGTTGCCGCTGCCGTTAGTATGGAAGAAGGCGGGGGACGGAGGTGGAATGCTTTGCAGTTTTGATCATTTTTAGTTTCAAATATGGACGGCTGATGGAGGCTCTGATCGCCGCATTCATCGGACAGAGGCTCTGACCGCCGCATTCATCGGACGGAGGCTCTCAAAGACAACCCGATGTGCTCTTCGGGTTATGGTGAAACTAAATCTGGAAATTGTTTCTTAACCTTCGATTTCTACGTTCATCCTTTGATTTGTAGAACGCCGGCGCTGGTTTGTGAAATGTCTGATTCATCTGGCCTCTGTTTGCTGAAGTCGAACGCCGATCAATTTGCTATAAATCTTCGGTCAGGATTCACCGGCGTTCGATTGCTAGAACATTGTTAATTTCCGGCCGAGTTCAGGGAAGGAGGAAAGGGGAGATTCGGTTAATTCTGGGTCAAATCCGGGTCAAACATGAGTCATATAGGCGGAAAATTAGAAATGCTTAATGTGCTATATCTGTCTTTGGACTTGGCCCCTACCATACTTTAACAATCATAAAGAAAAACAAACATCAAATTATAATAATAAATCATTAAATATTTTAAATAATTAAAGATTAAATAAATAATTAAACATCAAATTATAATAATTAATCATCAAATATTTAACATCACTATTAAAATTTAAAAGATCAATTCATAATATTGAAACATCAATAATACATCAAATAAAAAATATTATTAAAAAATAAGAAACATCAATATCAATTTTTAAAAGTGACATGCTGAAAAACTAACACATCAATGAAAATAAAAAATATAAGTTTAATTTTTAAAATTAAGATAGTAATATATCTCAAACTAGTGTTGAAAATACACATTCTACTGTTGTTGCATTTGAAAAAAAATAACTATTTTGACGTTCCACTTCTATCAACTGATGTTATTATTTTTTACATCATAATTTACAGATGTAAGATGATACATATCACTTATGTATATTACATATGAACAAGACATAAAATATCATACCCAGACAACTCAAAATTGAAGGAATTCAATGAATCATCACTGACACAATAAATACATATAAAATTAGCATATAGACATGGGAAAATTTAATTTGAAGTTTTACGTTAGCATGTGAAAATGTCAACTGCCAAAATATTGAACCATCAAACATCATTCATTCATTCATTACAAAAGGGTTCAAATGCCCTAAAATTCGCTAACATAAAAACTGGAAAAAATCCGATTTAACCTAAAATATCAATAACAATCCAGTGCCTTAGCTCTAACAAATAAACCAATAACACCATTTCTCACACAATACATCCCAAACAATCAAATTCTATTTCCCCCGATTTTTTCCCTTCTTGCTCGCTTATTCACATATTTTCCTTCTCTCATGCTAGTTTAGAAGAGGATGACTCTTCTACTCCATCAACGCAATGATCAAAGGTTGATTTTCGGTCCTCTGTTCGAGGGAACACCTTCAGGAGTATGATTCCTCATAGCATTTTTTTCATATCTTATCAATGACATCGAAGAACTCTGGTTTGGAAACTATTCTTGTGAAATAAACATAAAACATCACATGCATTAATTAAAACATCAATATCTAAAATTAAAATGTCAAAATAATACACATTACATCACTGACAACTACATTGAGAAACATCAAATACAATATTTAAAACATCAATATCAAAATTTGAAAGCATCAAACAGTACACACTAAAATATCAAAAGAACAAAACTGAACAAGTATCAAACACTGAAATTATAACACTACACCAACACACATAACAATACTCAGAACTTAAACATGAAAGTTCAAAGATGGAACCTAAAACATCCACAACAACTTCTAAAACATCACAGCTAAAAACAACTTACAGTTCCTACTTCATTCTCAATTGTAGCAATAGTGGGTAAGTGTTCTTAGACATCTAAAAAACATCAACAACACAAAAATTGCCACAAATAGTAACAAAACCATAAGATATCACACACTATCAAAACAAAAAAAAATTGAACATCAATTGCACACTTAAAACACTACAAGCATCAAATACTGAAATAAAAACACCACACCAACGCAGATAACAGTACTTAAAACCTAAACATCAAATATAAAACCAAAAACATCAATAACAGTATCTAAAACATCACATCTAAAAATAACAAAACTAACAGATCTTCTTTCCTTCTCGATTGCAGCAACAGGGGAAAGTGTTCTTAGACATCTAAGAAACAACAACAAAAAAACTAGCACAAATCGTAACAAAACCCAAAGATATCACACACAATCAAAATTGAACATCAATTGCACACATATGCATGAAAACACCACAAGCATCAAACATTAATATTAAAACATCACACCAAAATAGATAATAACACTTAACTGAACATGAAACATCAAACAGAAAATGAGAAACATGAACAACTATATCTAAAACATCAGTGCTGCAAAATAATTAAAATTACAGATCCTCCTTCCTTCTTTATTGCAACAGCAGTGAGGCAAATTTTCTTAGACATATAATAAACAACAACAACACAAAAATCAACACATATCCCTAAGAACAATTCACCAAACACAAAAATTGAGAAACCCCCAAATATTACTCAGTATAACCTACACAAACCCTAAAAAATTACTTGAACCAAAAAAGTAAACTAAAATTGAAAGAAACAATAAATTATGCATTAAAATTAGAGCGAAGACATTACCTTCGAGATAAACACAAAATGGAGGTCAAGTTGTATTAGATTGTTGGAAATCGAAACTAAAATTGGCAAAATTGCTAGAAAATGAAGCGCAACTTCCCTAAGTCATCGCGAATCACTGTGCATGAGAAATATTGAAAAATGGAGAAAATGAGCAGTCAAATGAAAGGAGAGGAGCGGTTGAAATTTGGAGCTCGGAGAGAAAAAATGGAGGAGAAGCAGAGCATTTGCAGAAAAAAGGGAGAGAGATGTGAGAGAAGAAGATGAAATATTGATATTTATACCTGGAGTTAAATTTAAATTAACTAAATTACACACCTAACCCCTGAACATTTAAAACTTCAATTAAAACCCTATAATGAATTCTTTACAATTTAATCTCTTGTCTCGTTAAAAGATGTCTTATACAAGACTTTGTCTTTGATTATAATTTGGTTGTTTTAAATATCATTACATCATCTTGTCAAATTTCAAATTCTTGTAGTACATAAATAGAATGTAAAGTCCAAATTTATTTAATTGTTAATTTGTGAAAATTATACAAATATGGAATAGTTTATATTGAAACGTCAAATAAAAAAATTTCAATGGAATAAGGAATGCGTAGAAGAATCCAAGATTCAGTATTTCATCAAGATGGATTTGATTGTAGAATAAATCACTTCCTATATTTATGGGATTGTATTAGATTGGAATTTCGGATGAAAATGACACTGAACTTGAAGAGTCGAAGATGATCTCTTTTGGAAGATTAATAATTAATTCATTGTATTAGACACTGTTAGTTAATTAAGATAGGAATAATGTTGTAATTGTAAGTTCCCTAATGGAAGAATTCTGTCACGAGTACTTTATCTTCCTTTTTGTTTAGCTGTTGAGAGCCTCCCTTGTGTTTGAAATTGACCAAATTTGTTTTTTAATACAAAGTACGCCGGTAAGACTTTCTGTGACCTCTCTTTGATTTAAATCATGGAAATATGTTCATGTTTTTTAAAGAAAATATATGTTTTAATTTAATCAGTATATATTGTAAGGTATAAAATACAGTACATATGAAAATTTTAAAAACTACAAAAAGTTATTGACCTCTGTTATGTATATTATAAGAAATAATAGTTGGAGGCTAATATATGCATGTTTTAACAAAACATAAACAATTCATAAGGTAACTTATAAACGACCTCATAACAAAGTTTTGTTATTCATAAAAGGAATTGACAAATTTTAATTTGATACGTGGTTTTACCTGAACAATACATGTTGTAATGTAATTAATGCAGAGTTAATATGATAATTTTAAATTGTCAAATTTTAGTCTCCTCCATTCTGTGTAAAATATAACATATACTAGTTGTAGGATAACATGCACAAACTATTCACAACTTAACTTACACATTACCTTCTAAAACAAATGCATGTTTTAAAACAAACGATATGTATTGTAAGGTAACAGGTGCATAGTACATACAAAATTTTCATAATTCATATTAAGAGCTTTTGAAACAAATGCATGTTTTAAAACAAACGATATGTATTGTAAGGTAACAGGTGCATAGTACATACAAAATTTTCAGCAGCATATAGTTTGTTTTTAGAATATTTGCCACATGTTTTAACATGTTCACAGCAGCAAAATACATCCAGAAGTTTCAACAACAATAATTTACATCACAGGAAATTAAACAACATAAATTCAATCGGATGTGAAAAATCATATCTTAGACACTATCAAGCGAAATTTCATCCTCTTTAAATTGAATTTCATTTATTTAAAATTAAAATTTGTTGTTGTAGATCTTGTTGCAGGGCAAAGAGATGATCACAAATTTTTCCGGACACTAACTGCTCGTTTAAAGAGTTCATCGGGGGAAAATGACGAATCAATCGGAGAAGGATTTGATCGGCTAGAATGTTTGCAGATTGAAGAAGAAGGAATGTTTGAGAAATTTATCCATCGAAGAAGGAGGAATGTTTGCATATCGATTGAAGGAGAAGAAGGATGAAGAAGATGAAGGATGAAGAAGAAGGAAGAATGTCTGCTGGTTGGTTCACAAAAGGAAGAAGAAGGAAAGAAATGCAGTGAAGAAGAGAAGGACTTGTGATAACCCGACCCAAATCCAATGGCCTGCCCTGCAAATTTTATAGTTTTTATTAATTTTAGACAGGTCTTTGGCCTGTTAATAAATTTATGGACAGACCGCATGTCAGTAGAGCCACTCGTTTGGAAATTAGATAAGCTTATAATATTAATTGATTTAATTAACTGATTGAATTAATTAATATTATTAGATGACATTATAAAAATGTGTTTGATAAAATGAATTGATAGCTAATAATATTTATTTAATCAATTTATTAAATGTATTTTCTAAACTTTTCACAAGACAGTCGTGCACATTTCTTTTCTCTTTCCAAAATTCTACTTATTTTTTTTTTTAAAAAAAACTCTATTTTCCCATCTTGACGAGATGGATGTAGAATTTCATGATATCTTGGCCTCCCACTTTTAAAATTAATTGGTACTAAGTTGAAAATAACACAACCTTACTATCATACCTTAATCTTTTGTTCCTGGAACTGTAATTTTTAAAAAAATAAAAATTACAGTATTACCAGTAGTGAAAGATATTTGGGTGAATCACAATTAATATAGCAAACCCCTTACTCAAATTTCATTAGCACAATACTAAAACAACGACATAATAAAAGAAACTTAAACTCGCAACAGTGCAAATACAATAAAAGGATGATAATTGGACTGCAAAAACTTGATCACTCAATTGATTGGGCAACAACAGAAGAGCGTCGGATCATGAGAGCTAATGGTGATACAAGAACCGCCTTTAGGAAAATGCTGGCTAAGACAGGCATAATTGCAATTTGGAATTTTACTGCACAGCCCTATATTTACTTTGGTGCCCGCTTGATCTGCTGCATCACCTGGAGAAAAATTCAAATTTTGGTTTCATTGTTGTTTATTTTCTGGAGTTTATCTGAACTGAATTGAATTTAAAATAGGTTTATTATTGAAAACGACGATAATATAACTAAGCTAAGCTAACTTTTATTAAATTAATTAGAACTGACATGAACTGATTTAGATAAAATAAAATTGAACTGAACTGGTTTAAAATGAGTTGAATTGAAATGCAGATAAGTTATCCAGAACATGACCGTAGTTCGTCCATCAAACGGAAAAAGAAGAGAAATTGGAAAATTTACCTGTAGCTAAGAGCAAAGGCAGAAAAAAGGGTGCCAAGAATAACGATGCCACAATAGTAGTGCCGGAGGTTTTAGAGACCGCCATCGTATATAAACAATGTGATGCAACTAGAAATTAAAATTCAATGTTTGGGAGGATTTCTTGTATTTTTGGTGGTCTTTGGGCTGATTGAGGTGGGTTTATATAGGGTTTAAAGGATTTTTTTGTCAATTAATTAGTTATAAATCTAAATTATTTCGTTCATTCATCATCTCTCATTTTTTCCGTTTTTTATGATCCGACATTAATTTTTTATGATTGGGGTGAGATTGAAAAGGAAATGAGGAACCATTACTTTAAAGCTCTAGAAAATCCTCGTGAAAATTTAAAAATAATGAGTGATAAGTTGATAAGAGATAAGAGCTAAGGTTTATGCCGGATCATGTTTTTCTTGTCGAATTAAATTGAATTGTACTAATTAATTTTAAAAAATTAAGTTTTGAAAAAATACTTACATTATTAAAGTGAATTAAAATTATTTTACTTTGAAAATAACTTTATTAGAACAAAAAAAATAGTAATGATAAACCAAATTAATCTAAATTTATTAATTAAAATTTCTTCAATAAAATAAATTAAATTAAAAAGAACATTACCTTATTATGTACATTATATTATATGTATAATTGCTTTTTGAGAAAGTCATCATGAAAAATTAGGTTTCAATAATATTTAGAGTCAAATTATTTATACATTGCAATATATTTTAAAAGTTTTTCAAAGTTATAGAAATTTTATTGCAATAATTAAAATATCAAATCATCCCACCAAGGCCCTATTCTCTACAGCTCATATGAATTGATATGAATTGAACTGTACTAAACTGAAGCAAACTGAACTAAACTAGTTAAGTGTGTTGAAAATAGTAATATTATGACTTAATAAAGCCAAACTTAATCATATTAAATTTCCACTTAATTGAATTGAATAATTCATGAGCTGAATTAAAATGGTTTGAATTGAACCGTGATAGGTCTCGAAACCAAATGGACAGCACACTTGACCTCCTTGATCGTAGCCTGCAAGAAAACCAACCCTGGGGAATCCCAGGGGTAAATCCTCCAAAGTTTAAGTCAACAAAGAGTACTAACACCATATGAAGAGTGAATGAATTGGAAATAATTACATACCTAGTATTTATACTGTATATTCTTAGTAGTATATTTCTCCCCGTATATATCGCTAATATCTCATAAATACGGTATCAATGCTTACTGTTTCAAGCCTACATGGGCTAATTAATATAGGCCCACTACCTAACTTGGGCCTGGCCTTATCAAAAGCTCCCGGAAAACTATATATCTACTCGAGGACACAAAGTTTCGAGATGATAGGTCAAAAACCTTCAAGGTGATGATTTGTACACTCATCTTGATCAACGTTAGAGATGACATCCTTCAAGAAAACCTTCGAGGTCGTAATTTTTAGGCTCGAATTAATCGACATTCGAGGTGGAATCTTTCGAGCATCATCTAGAACTCTGAATTGGTATCCAGTTTTCTCATTCTTAAATTTTAACATAATATGAAAGGCGCGCGTGGCTCTTCACCCTTATATCTAAGCGCGTGAAGATCAGTCGACTCTCAAAAGGCACGAAAATATTCTTACGCCTTTTCTAATTTTTCTTTTTTTGAGAAAATGATTACTTTTACTGCAGTTTCAGGCTTCTTAATTACCCATTTTCTTCTTAACTTCCCTTCATTTTATTCGCAGATACTTCCCAGAAAGATTTATCTCTCCAAGCTCTCTCCAACTTCCATCAGTTATTCTCTTCGTCTTCTAGGAACCTTTTTCTTATAAACCAGTAAGTTCCGACGCTCCTTTCTTTCTTTTTTTTTCTTCACTTTCTTACTTCATTGATGACTATTTTCAATGAGGAATCTACTGAGAGGGGGTTATCCAGTAGGGTTAGGCCAGAGGGGGAAACCATTAATTTTCCTGAGAGGATGGACTTTGATTATGAAGTTAGCAACTTCGATGGGTCATAATATGATTCTGATATGGAGGAAGATTCTATAGTCCAAACCAATTACCATCAGGATGGTTGGCCTATTACAGATATTCCTCCTTAGAGATTCAATGGTGTTTGGCCTTTAGGCCTGGGAAATCCCTACGTGAGGAGGTCTCCTATCACTGGGGAGATTGGATTTTCCCCCAACCCACGAGGAAGAAGGGGAGGAAATTCCACCTCTTGAGAAAGGAGAGGGAGAAGGAGAAGCATACCTCTAGGAGGGAGAGGAAGAAGCATCTCTCGAGGAGGAGATGAAACATCTACCGAAAAAGCCCCCGGCCTTGAGAGATAAGAAAGCTATCATGAAAATCATATCTTCGGTTCCTGTAGGCCAAAAGATACCCCAGGATGTATACTTCCAACCTTTAAAGGCAAGTGAATCCCCTGATAACCTTCCCAAGGGTAGATCAATCATTTTCTTGAAACATCTTCGTGACGGACTTTTCTTCCTTTCCCTCCATTATAATCTAAGCTCCTTAAGGAATTCCAAGTCAATCCAGCGCAAGTGCATCCCAATGTTTTGGTTATCATCATGATGTTTATGACAAGGTGTAAGGAATTTAGGATCAAGCCAAAGTATAAGTTTCTCCGTTCGCTATATAGTGTGTCTTATACTAACAAATCTACCGAGGCACTATCACACTCATTGGAAGGGAGAAAAAGCAAAAAGTCTTCATCGTTCCTTCTCATTTGGGTAAGTTGGAAAGCCGGAGGAAGGGGCATACTTTTGATTGCACTAGATACAAAATTCCCCAATGGAACTTAGACATAAAATTTGAGTCCTCGAAGGGGAGAAACCATTCTTGCCCTAGTAATCTCGAGAGTGATAGAGCACATATCTTAGCTTGTAGATCTTTTCCCAATCGTGATAAGACTATCGGCGGTTTTATCTGGTCACCCCAGATTTATGAAGAGTTTGTGTATCAGAAGTTACGAAGAGGTAGGAAGCAGTCAAATCCACAAGATCCCCCTCTCAAAGACAATAAAAAGGTTCAAAGAGAAAAATAATTCCTGAGAGCCCATCTCTGGAGCTCCCTCTCGAGACTTCTCCTAGTGATTTTAGACCCTAAAAAATATCGAAAGATGTTAATAAGTTAATTACCTTATTCATTTATTCATTTTCTGCTTATCTCTAACCTCTTCTTTTTGTTTTCTCAGTGGGTCTTGGCTCAGCTCTACTTCCAAAGAATGATGGAAACTAGGGTGGCTTTACCCCCCTCGAACCAGACACCCACCATTCCTAAGGTTGGTGGTGGAAAACCCCTCAAGAACAAGAGGTCAAGTGAAAACACAAGCTTTTCTAGGAGGAATAAATGTCAAAAAATAGACAACAGCAGTGGCCGGGCTCCACCTATTCCTCACCAGGCTAACCAATATATTCCATCTTCGAATACTTTCACTACTTCCTCAAGTATTCCTGTCATCGATAGGTTGGTTCTCGAGCCTTTTGGCTGCAATCCTGAGGTTAACTTTTCCTTTATTTTTTTCTTCTTATACATATATATATATATATATATATATATATATTTCTATGATTCTTATATTGTTCTTATCCTTGCAACTAACCTCCCTGATTGTTCTGTTACACTTCAGTTATCTCAATGTCTTGGAAAAGCAGCCCACAAATTGTCCTTCTTCTTGTAAGTGTTGGGCTTTGATTATAGCCTAGTACAAGAAAGGATTGAAGAAAAAGAGCTTGAAATATCTAAGCTGACGGAGGGACTTGAGGCTGAGAAGAAGAAAAATATTGAGCTCGAAGCTGACAATCGGAAGGTCATTCTTGAGAAAAGTGTTCTTAGGGTGAAGGTGGCTAAATACTGCAAGGCTCAAGCTCTTGTGCTCGAGGGATTCAAAGAAAAACCGTTGAACAACATGGAGCTATTCAACAGGCCTTCAAGAAAAACTGTTGAATAACAAAGAGCTATTCAACCTCTTCGTTGAGCTCCTAGAGTTATCCAAGCAGCTCAGATGTAGCCTTCTTGCTGAGGGAGAACTGAAGTCCAGGTTGGCCTCACGCCTGTCCAATGAGGATGCTGAGTTTGTGGAATCTCTCATCAAGCCTGAGCCTGTGGAGGTTCTCGGCACCAAATGGGATGAAGAAGTCAAGGGAGGCCTGAGTTTTTCCTTCCTAAACTTCCTGAAGACTAAGGGGCACTTCCACACAGCCGAGGATATTCGAGTTTTACCCCCGAGGTGGTGGCCCCTGGTGTGATTCAACAACCAACTGTAGAGGAGAAAACTTTGGGTAACCAAGTTAAACTTACTACTAAGTAGGAAGCCAATAGGGATGGGAAGCAAGTGTAATATTTCCCTATTTTGGCCTCCTCGTGTAATTTTTACCTTTTTCAATGAAAAAGATGTTCTACTTACTAATTGTTTCCTTATTTTTAAATTCATTTTTTGTAGTGTAAATCACTGATAAGGCAGCTGGAATACATATACAAAGAACTCTCTGATACTCGAATAGAGGTGAATGAGACCAGCGAACATCTAATGAAGTCAATACTAGACCTCGCTAAATGCAATGACGAAAAAAACTCTCTTCGTGAGGATAATCATCGATTAAATGGAGAGTTAGAATTATGGTATAAGGGTGAACATCCTTCCTTCAAGAGTGTGCCAGAGGATTGCAAGTCCAAAAAGTATAATGAGGTATTACCTCTCAAGGTTGTCAAAACTCCTCCGAGCAGGATTATTAAGAGACAATACATCACATCACCAGTCAATTCAGGATTTTAAAAAGATGTATGACTGATGTCAATATACTTCCCATTCTCGAGGCTCATCTTAATCTTAGTCGGACTGAAGCATATAAATACAAATTCCAAGTTCAATGAATAGTGAAGCTCCATAGGGTTGCTCTAGGTAAAATTGAGAGGTTGGAGGAAGCTCTAGCACAGAAAGATATGTCTACTGATGAAGATCCCTCATTGGTTGAGTCGGTTCTTGCTGAGAATGCTCGACTTTAAGAAGAAATCAAATCCTCTGGATTAAATCAAAGAATTGGAGGAGAAGGTTAGTCTCCTTTATGTAAACCTTCGAGCTCAGTTATTATACCATGGGGTCGTCAACCCAAAACTTATAGATAGTTAGGGCTTCCCACCATTGGCTAGTTGATCGCCAAGTAGGCACTATAGGGACTGGCCGAGAAAAAGCAGCCTCTGATGCTATCTTGCAGTGGATAAGAGAGCTGGGACCCCATCATCTTCCTTCCTCGAGGCAGCGAAGATCCTCAACTTTGAATAAATTAAGGTCTAAGAAAGGTGATAAGACTTCTGGATCTTCCAGCAGTAAATACAACGCCTTTAGGGGGAGAGCTTATAGGATGACTCCTCTAAGCATTCTCGAAAAAAAATCAAAGTTAGATCCGTCCAAGTATCATGAAGTGGAACAAATAAAATATCTTCAACATGCTTCCGGCCTTAAGATGGAAGAACTTGAAAATCTTGAAGTAAGGCTTGGAAATATAGCCCCATAAGTTAAAAATATAGGTCTCGTCTTTGTGATGTTCTCTGATCTTTCAAACTATAATTCTATTTGTAACTTATTTGATGTATCGAATATATCTTACAATATGATTGTATCAATGCTACAAACTTATAGTATGATTTGTAAGAATCATGAATACTTAACATAACTTAGGTTGCTTATCAGCTGTGATGGTTAATCATCTAGCCTATTGAGCTTGAATGTAATCAAGTAGAAGGAAAAATCAAATAGATCAAGTTGCTTATCAGCAAAATCAATAAATGAATGCACTTTAAAATTAGAATAGAATTGAGTAACTTATCAGCCTTCTTCACCAATAATTTCTTTCAGCACACATGAGTAATGTAACATAACGAGTGCCGCTTATCAGCATTTCACTCAATCATCAGCCGCAGTGCGCAATATGCAAAGCTGGAATTATTTCCAAGAGTGCCGCTTATCAGCATATCAACCATTTGCTCGAGAGCGCCATTTATCAGCATGTCGCTCATGTTTCAAGAGTTCCACTTATCAGCATTTCGCTCATGTTTCAAGAGTGGCACTTATCAGTATGTCGCTCATGTTTCGAGAGTGCCGTTTATCAGCATACACTCTTAATTTCCCGAGTGCTTCTTATCAACATATCACTCATATTTTCAAAGATGGTAATACTTTCTCAAGTTGGTGAGGTTCCATCTTGTGGGCCCCCTACCCCATTCATAGATTGGAGGACATAGCTACCTCACGGATATGCTTCCATCACCTTGTAGGGGCCTTCTCTGTTAGCAGCTAACTTTCCTTCAGGTTCACGATGACTCTTCTCATTTTTCCTCATCCCTACCATCTTGACTCTTATATCATGATAGTGCTTGACTCTTCCTTTTACCCTAGCTTCGTGCAGGGATGCCAACTCTCGCCTTTCCTCCACCATATCGAGGTCCAAACACTGATTTTCCTCATTAATTATTTCTTGTGTAGCTACCATCAACCTCGGACTTGGAACTCCAATTTCCACCGGGATCACTGCTTTCGAGCCGTATACCAAGCTATATGGGGTTTCACCAGTGGTAGAAGATTCAGTTGTCCGGTATGCCCACAAAACACTAGGTATTTTGCATATCCAGTTTCCTTCAGCCCCCTCGATCCTAGCTGTGATGCCATTCACAATAGTCTGGTTGGTTACTTCTACCTGACTGTTGGCCTGTGGATGGTAGAGTTTCGTTACCTTTTGTTGTATCATTTTATCCCTCACACCACTTTTTGAACGGATCCTGGGCAAAATGCGTCCCATTATCTGTGATTATTTTCCTCGAGATCCCAAAGAGGCATACTATGTTTTTCCATCCAAAAGAAATCACTAATTTCCCCTTTATGTCTGTCAAAGGTTCAGCTTCCACCCACTTTGTAAAATAATCAGCAGCCACAATAAGATACTTGAACTTCCCTGGGGCTTTCGGAAAAAAGTCCTACCAGATCAATCCCCCACTTATCGAATGGCTATGAACTATAGATGTTTTTCATTTCTTCCTGGGGAATGTGAATTATAAGAGTATGCTTATGACATTGGTGACAGGCCTGTATGTACCTATTCGCATCAGCAAGCATCATCGGCCAATAATATCCTGCTCGAATGAGCCTGCTTGCCACTAATCGAGTCCCCTGATGGTACCACATATACCTTCATGAATCTCCCTTGTCAAATAGTCATCCTTGTGAGGGGTGACGCATCGAAGCAAAGGTTGTAAATGTCCCCTTCGGTACATAATTCAATCTTGTAGCACATATCTCGGGGCCTTTAGCCTTATCTTCCTGGCTTCAGCACATATCAGGACTAGTAATCAGCACTCCAGCCCCACTTCCTCCCAGAATGTGAGGAACCATCTACATGCAACTTTCATACCTCTTTTGTTTGAATATCCTTCTCTCGATTTTCCTCTTCAAGTTTGATTGGCTCCAAGGTATTCACCATGAAATCTGCTAATGCTTAGGCCTTAATAGAAGCTATGGGTTGATATTGGATATCATGTTCCCCTAACTCCATGGCCCATTTCATCATCCTCTCTGAAGCCTCTGGTTTTAACAAGATCTATCTGATTGGGTAGTTAGTGAGAAATACTATCTTATGCCCCTGAAAGTAAGGATGCATCCTCCGTGCTGCATAAACCAAAGCTAGAATAAACCTCTCGAGGGTTGTATACCTCGTCTCTAGCCCTTGTAAGGGTTGACTCACATAGTAAACAAGATGTTGCTTCACTTTATTCTCCTTGACCAACACTGCACTGATTTCCAGGGGCGAGGAAGAAATGTACAAGAACAACGTCTCACCCTGCTCAGGTTTCATAAGGGTAGGTAGTACCCGTAAATACTCCTTCAACTGTTTGAACGCATCTTCACACTTCTCAGTATACTCAAAATTTATTATCCCTTCGAAGTGCATCGAAGAAGGGGAGGTGTTTTTCCCCCCTTTAAGAGAAATCTACTCAAGGTCGCCAGAGACCTGTAAGCTTCTTTACCTCCTTCAATGTCTGCGAACTCCTCATTCTTATCAAGGCTAGAATTTTTCAGGGTTGACATTGATACCCCTCTCGAATACCATGAATCCTAGAAATTTTTCAGCCCCCACACCGATAACACACCTAGCGGGGTTTAACTTTAAGTTTACCTTTCGAAGCTTCTTGAAAGTTTCCTCAAAATCTACCAAGAATTTATCATAACTCCTACTCTTCACAACCATATCATCAACATAAATCTCCATATTCTTTCCAATCTATTATTTAAATAGTTTATCCACCAATCGTTGATAAGTTGCTCCAGCATTCTTGAGCCCAAACGACATATTCTTATAACAATAAGTGCCTATATCGGTGATGAAAGGTGTTTCTCCTTGTCTTCTTCTGCCATTAATATCTGGTGATACCCCTTGTGTGTATCAAAGAAAGCTAAAACCTGGTATCCCACAATAGTTTCTACCAACTTATCAATTGGTGGTAAGGGATAGCTATCCTTAGGGCAACACCTGTTCAAGTCGGTAAAGTCTGTGCACATTCTCCAGGCACCATCTTGTTTTGGCACCATGACTAGATTGGATAACCACTCCGGGTAAAACACCCCCTCGATAACTTCTTCCTTTAGAAACTTCTCGACTTCATCTTTAATAGCCTCAGCCCTTTCTGGGGTAAACACCCTTCTCTCCTGCTTAACTGGCTTAATGGATGGTTCGATATTCAACTTGTGCACTGCCAAGCTCGAAGGCACTCTTGTAAGGTCAGAGGTACCCCAAGAAAAAACATCACCATATTCTTCCAACAGTTTCCTTAATCCTTCTCGAATGTCCACATGCATCAGTTTTCCTACCACCGCAGCCCCGAGATCTCAAATGGGTACTTGTATCACATCGGTAGGCCCAATCTCTCCATGCACTAAATCCACATTTCTTTGCTTTCTTTCTTCCCTTGCCACTTTAAGGTTGCAATTTCTAGCTACCGTCTGATCTCCTCGAATGAAGGTTATCCCTTATTAATTGGAAACTTCATCATCAGATAGTGACCATACTGCTCGAGCCTTGCACATTCATGGCCTTCCAAGAATCACATTATAGGGAAAGTAAGCATCAATGATTACAAAATTACAATCTATTGTTACTCCCCTATCCCCATCAGTTACTCGAACTGAAAAGGTTATCTCTCCCTAAAGGAAATATGGGGTTCCCCATAAAGCCAGATAATGGGGAAACTGACTTCTTCAAATTACCACATCCCATGTCCAGCTCATCAAAGCAGTCAACAAACATTACCTCCATTCCACTTCCATCATCAATGAAAACCATTTTCACCAGAGAATTCCTGATCACCTCTGAAACCACCATTGAATCTGCATATGGAGTTTGATTTGGAACTGAATTAGCCTTCAAAAATGTGTTGGTCTCATCTGACTGAAACCTCTTATGGTGTGGCTCTCCTTCCGGAACTTTTCGTGCTTCTGCCTTCATAATAGTATTTGAGAACCCTTCCCCTACGATTCCATTAATCACATTTATCACCCTACAAATTGGCCGATTATCTTCGTTTCTATTTTCCTAATTTCCCACACGTTGGTCATGTGGTCTTTCTTCTCTTCCTTCATATCCTCGAATCCCCTGATCTCAAGGTTTCCTGTCTCCTCTTCCTCCATTATTCCTCCTGTATGGCTGTCATTCACTGCGATCATTCTTGGGCCTTGGGGGCCCTACATGATTATTTCAAGGTTTAACGCCTAAGACCCACCCTTATCTTTCACACCTTTCAATATTCATTCTTAATTGTGCACAATCATTCGGGGCATGACCATAATCTCAATGATGGTAGTAAAAAATATTTTTTGCCCTTCTCTCCTTCCCGGCATTTTGCGTATTCTGCATAGGTGGAGGTGGCCGAATCATCTTGCCATTTATGCTCAGAATTTGTGTCTGAGTCATTCCCATAGGCGATGTCACTATAGACGTGTACCTCTCAAAGTTAGGCTTAGCCATCTCTAATGGTTTCTTCCCTCGAGGGTCACTATTCTTTCCTAATTTCTCCCCCAAAATTTTCTATTTTTTTTGTGGCCTCCTTCACCCTCGAATACTACTTAACTACTTCTTGAAGTTCTTGGAACATTCGAGGGGTATCTGTACTCAATTTCTTGTACAACTCCGAATCCTTCATCCCCAACAAGTATCCCTGAGTCACCCCCATTTTATGTAGTATCCACTACCCCCAAACTTTCATCCACGTATCTGTGGTAAAAAAGTTTTAGTGCTCTCTCCCAACATCTGCTTACTCTAATAGAGCTCCAACAGAGTCTTTGTAAATTTCTTCTTCTGAGCATATTGACTTAGTAGAGCCCTAATGAAGTCTCTGTAGGAGTGTAAGGAACCCCTGGGTAACTTATTAAACCATTCTAGAGCTTTCCCTTGAAGGTAACTCCCAACCAGCTTACATGTTAACCTTTCGTGAAAATCTCTCGAGTTCATCAGACTCAAGAACGTCTAATAAACTCTCGAGGATCCGTCTCACCCTTAGAAGTAGGAAGTCCTTCCAATGGTTTTACATTCACTGGCCATCCTTATTATCACAGAACTGGAAGGCGATCCGGCTGATTGGCCCTCAGACCAATTAATCTGTCCAATTCCTCTTTCAAAGAGTCTCCAACATCCACCGTAATCCTTGCTGCCCACAGCCGGATTTAGCCCACGCTCATTTCCTCCAAATTGCATTGGATACACATGCTGAATACCCATGTAACTAGAGTCTACCCAAGGCTGCATACCCCCGAGATAGATCGGCAATTTCCCATAAGGGCTGTAAGGCTCTTGATTAGCTGTTACATTCTGTAACTGTATATTTCCATATCCTTGAACCCCCAGAGAAGTCATCATTCCATATCCTAACTCAGTCCCTGGGAGAGTGGTTGTCGAGGTTATCAGTACTAATGGGGGTATCGAATACACCACCTCATGTGAGTAATCCGGGAAAGAAAGCTGAGGTCATCCTTGGAATGCTTCTCCTGCATATCCTAGGTAGAAGTGAGCTATCATGGGCTAAGAAACCAACCCTGAAGTTAAGGCCTCTAGTATCGGCGACATCACCTCTCTCGAGATACTCACTGGTCTTGGGAGGAGTAACTCGATATCCTGCCACAGCCAACCTGTGTGCCACTTGCGTCAAATCCTGTTGCGATGCAATTATTCCCATGCTCTGATTCCCTTGGATAGTTCGTTCATACAAATCGATATAGCCGCCCATCTCTGTCATCACGTAAACCAGTTAGCATGCTCTAGACAGGGCCTGTATTCCCAACTCCTTGTTCCATGTTAGCCTGCGGACGTCTCGATGGTCAGACCAAATCTGTTCAAGGAGCCTCAATAATTTGTGAATCAGGCCCACTCGAGACCTGTATCTTTTCATGTTGAGCAGTCGAGACATTCATCGTTCTCGACTCAACCACCGGTGCCCAAACTTTCTCAGGCTCGACACCCTGCGATTCCTGGGGATTAGCCATATCATTCCTTCTCGACTGCATTTCATCACCGGCTTCTGTTCCTTTCAATATCAATCTCACTCCTTCGAGTAACCGTAGACATAAACCAAGGAACTTGAATCTGACTCAATCGGTTCCACCAGGCGTGCTATTTGATACATCTCGAAATCGAATGGACAGTACGCTCGAGCTCCTTCATCGTAGTCTGCAAGAAAGTCAACCCTGGGGGATCCCAGGGGTAAATCCTCTGAAGTTTAAGTCAGCAAAGAGTACTAACATCGTATAAAGAGTGAAAGAATTAGAAATGAATACGTACCTGAGATTTATACTGTATATTCTTAGCAGTATATTTCTCCCCTTATATCTCGCTAATATCTCATAAATACGGTATCAATGCTTACCGTTTTGGGCCTACATGGGCTAATTAATACATGCACATTACCTTGGTCCTTATCAAACGGAACTGAACTGAATTTAAATGTAGATAAACTCTAGAAAAATAAGGCCTAATTACAACAATTATAAAATGATATGTATAACAGTTAATTAGTCTTTGTGTTTTCTTTTTATTTATATTTTCATGGAAGTTAAATGGAAACCTAAAGCCGAATCAATATATGAATTTCAGCAGTCCAGGTAAATCTTAAATTCTTAATTTGGGGCTGGGCCAAAGGGACGGTCCATACATGATCCAATTTGATATGTTATAAAAATGGTTAAAATTTATATACTTAAAATTCAAAGATACTGACATACTATAAAATTATCGCTCAACTTTTAAGTGATCATATAGAAACATATAAAAATGGTTAAAATTTATCTACTTAAAATTCAAAGATACTGTTTTTTTTTAAATACTGTAAAATTATCGCTCAAGTTTTTAAGTGATCATATAGAAACATATTATTCATTGGCAAAGTCTTGGGAAAGATCATTTTTTATAAGCATATAGAAAGGCGATATTGAATTAAAATTATAGAAAAGTAAAAGATGTTAGTAATCATTTTAAAATTTTATTATGCGACGTGAAATAATTATAAGTTTATGACTCCATTAATTGAACTTGAAAATTTTATCTTGATTTCTTCTAATTTGCAGTTTAAACCTTAATTTTCCATAACTTACGGAAATAACGTCTTTCAAGAGACGGACTCTTATTCATATTGTAAAATAATGGAAAGCAGTCTAACAATTAGATAAATTATAGCAAATCTCACTCATATAACCTTTAATGATAGATTATAACTATTTATATTTTAAAATATATTTTTTAAATTAAAATTATGAGAAGTTTTTAGCAATAAATTAATTTAAAAATGTTAAATTATTTCATTAATTATAAAATAATTATGTTCAATAAAAGCAAAATTTAATTTTAAAATTTGGGTTTTAAAACTTTTACTTTTCACCTCGAAAAATATTTATTTGAGAGTCTCACATTGGTGATCAACAAATTATTTTTTTAGTATATAAGATCATGGGTCAGCTCTACATAGTATCAATTGATTTTATGATAGAAGCTCATGAATCTTACATGGTATCAGAGCCCAAGGTTGGCCTGATCGGCCTAGTGGATGTATATTTTCACTGTTAGGCCCGTGACCCCTTTTGGTCCACGTTTGCGTGATGAATAATACTGCTACACGTGAGGGAGCACATTTGAGAGTCTCACGTTGGTGATTGATAAAATATTTATTTAGTATATAAGATCATGGGTCAATTCTACATATTACCAATTGGTTTTATGATAGAAGTCCATGAATTAAAGGTGATTGACATTAATAGTATTAGGCCTTCCATAATCTTCTAGACATTCCACAGTGGTTTTTTACCTTAAATATTTTATTTTTTATAGAATTTAATATTGTATTTTAAAAGCTAAAACAAGTAATAATATGTATTTGAATGTGAAAATATAAAAAATATATAATATAAAAAATATTTTCTAATTTCTAAATTTAGTATGTAATTTAACAAATGCAATGTATAAGGTAAAAAATAAGTGGCATGTCCATAACATTTTAGACAGGCCGTCTATCAGGAGACCCGTCCCTTCAAAGAGAAAGCCTCAAGAAAGGCGGCATTTCCATAAGTTTATGGACAGTCCACAGTGATTTTTACCTTAAATGTTGTAAAAAAATTATAAATTTAAATATTGTATTTTAAAAGTTAAAACAAGTAATAATATGTATTTGAATGTGAAGATATAAGAATATATAATATAAAAAATATTTACAAAATTTCTAAATTTAATACTTATATAATTTAACAAATGCAACGTATAAGATAAAAAATAAATGGTCTGTCGATAAGGTTATGGACAGGCCGGCTGATAGGAGACTCACTCTTCTCCAAATATTTATTCTCTCTTTACCAATATAAAGAATGAAACATTCACTTTCTTCCAATTCTCCATTTTAGATAACCATATGCAGCATCTGTTGGAGCTAAATAATGATCAAAGTCTCCAAATATAGTTAAAATCTCCATTTTACATAATCTGTTGGACTTGCTAAAATCTTCATTTTGCATAATTTGTTGGGGTTGGGTAATTGCTAAATACTAAAGAGCACCAAGGGAGTGATGTTAGAACCTCCTTGGCAGATCTGTACTCTAATTAGTGATCTCTACTCCAGATATAACCTAAGAACATTTAGCATTAGGAAAGTAGAAAGATCCGAGCTAGGTGAGGAGCATAATTGTGCAAAGGTGCTAAATATTTACCAAGTAATCGTGCAAAAGTAATCACAGTTAAGCTTAATATAATATATCTCTGTAATTTAATTAGCATTCTTGATCTCACGTTAAACTTACTCGTATCGAGTATATAATGCAGAACAATGAATTAAAACAATGGCAAATAAAAAGTGTACATGAGAATCCTATGAAGAGAATTTGCTCATTGATGAGATTTACCCAACAGTCAACAAACAACCTGACATTGCATTTACTTCCCCATCATCTACTTCAACCACATAATGCATATTGTTGACACGCAATTGCCTGTGTTTATGACTTCTGGACCATCAGAATTCTGACAAAAAAATAAATTACTAATTCATCTTCAACAACCCTATACCATCTCTGTCGACAAATATTGTGGTATATTTTTTTCATTTTACAGCTCAGAAAACTCGTTAACTTCTGTAGGGGTAGTTCCATTGTGGGTGAATCCAAACCTACAGGAGGAGTACTCCCTGCCTCCGTTCCAGCCAAGATTGCACTCTTGCTTTTTGCATGTTGTTCAATATACTTGTTTGGCCGTTAATATGTTTGCCTACTATACGTATAATAACGACAAATAAAAATTTAACATTTAAAAACTACTTGTTAAGATGAATTGAACAATAACATATACGATATATTGTTATACATATATCTATTCAAATATGTCATCAAAGTTTGATAGAGAACAATATTCAAAAAAGCAAAAATGCAAGTTCAAATGGCACAAAGGGAGTAATAAATATCTGCACCAAAGCATTGGAAAATTATTAGTATATAGATTTGCAATGTTATGGAGCATTGTAAATTATTGTATTTCTTGAAAAGAAGTCGTATATACTCATGTATGAATATCATTTTCCCATATAAAGCTTGTTGTGGGTAATAAATATTTGCACCTAACATTGGAAAATGGATTGGAAAAGTTATGGGCTAGAATGATTATTTTTGCTTTAGCATTTTAATAACATATGAAAAACAAGGAGAGGAAGGGGGGAAAATCCATCTATCTTAAAGAATGTTGAAAAGAAAAAAAAATTGTCAATAATAATTTGATTGACAATATCACGTACTAGTTTATTACGACTGTGATCTAAATTAAAGTATTATTTAGATAAGCATGACACGTGTCACATAGCAAGTGGAAGAAGGCTAATTAATATTTTTCATATGATTTAAAATAAATTAAATTGAACTAAAATGATTTAAACTGAATAATAATAATAACTAATATAAGTTAAACTAAATTTCACTAAATCAAAATTGGCTGAACTAAACCAAACTTTACTAAAATATAGTTCAGCTGAAAAGGACTCCCTCTATCTCATCTCTATTTGCACTCTTTCTTATCTATTTTCTCAAGTCATATTTGACCAATGATAACTTTAGTTACATATACTAACGACGTCTAAAAATTTAATGTTAAAATACATGATACATGGAATTAACAATATCTCACATGATGATATTGATGCTTATGCACTGATTGAAATTTATGGTCAGACGTGGCTGGAAAAAATTGATACCAGCCATTTTGGTAATTTTGGAGGAAATACATTTCGGGTAATGACATCATTTTATAAGTGAGATTCACTAGATAAAATATAAAAGCTCTGACAACATGATAAAATATAATAAAAAAAGTTTATTATGGTGCATTGATACCACATCAATGACACACCTCATTAATGATGAGGGTTACAATATATAGGACTAAATAATCCAAAGTATAAATGAAATATAATTCTAAAGTCTATAAGAAAATTACCATTTAACGTTAACCTAACCTACAAAGAAACTAATTATATACGGTAATTATCATTTATAACGTTTCGTACATTATCATCACTTTTTTTATAGACGAAAATTGGTCCATTATTCAACATGGAGACGAGATAAAATCAAAAATTGATTTGAAAATAAAAAGAGAGAGTTCATTCTTCCTGATTCTCCATTAGAAGGGAAACATGTTGAACGTATGTGTTGAACTCCATAATAACCTCCAACCGCATAGACATTTATGCATGGCAAACCCTACACTTTATTTAGTCTACTACCTACTCCTTCCGTCCCACTCTAAATTGATTATTTAATTTTTGAGAGCCAAACTTTACAAACTTTGATCCTAAATATAAATTAATATATAAATAATAAATATATCATGTGAGATATTGCTAAATTTGTCTTAACATCTATTTTCTAAATATCAATTTTTATGAGACATTATTATATGTAACTAGAGATATTTACGGTCAAACATGCTCATTGAAGACCGTGAAAAAGTAAATACGCAATTTAAAGTGGGGCGGATGGAGTATACATCTAAAATATATCTATCTCTATCCCATGAATCCATGATCAAAAATAGCATTAATTTGCTGGAAAATAAATGCAGTCATCAACTAAAAATTCATGTGATTCTGCTTTTGGACCCCCACCCCACATTCAATCCAATTTACTCCCCCCTTCAATTCCCACCAATCTCCTCCCTTTTCATGTCTTTATAAGAGCGCTCCCAAAAACAAGAACTTCATTCAACATTCTCATCCAATCTTCTCGGGGAAAGAAAGAAGATTAGAAAGAAATGGCTAAGCTGTTGATGATGGTGTTTGTTCTAGGTCTTGTTGCCGTTCACAGTTTCGCTGCAAGGGATGTGCCGAATGGTAAGGGTTTGAGTGACGAGAAGAATGTCGTGAGCTACGGCGGAGTTGGCGGCTACAGCGGACTCGGCAGCAGTGGGCTGCCGTTCGGCGGGGTTGGTGGCGGCGCCGGTGTTGGTTTTGATCTTGGCGGCGGTTTGGGTGGCGGGCTCGGAAACGGTATCGGTGGATTTATGGGTAATGGATTTCCCGGAGTCGGTGGAGCTGGCGGTGGTGTCGTTGGCGGCGGCGTTCCCAGTATTGGTGGCTCTACTGGCGGCGTCAACCCGTTACCTTGAAGCGGCGGAGCTTTTCTCCAGTGCTGGGTTTACTTAACTAAGTTTTAATTTATTATTATTGTTAGTATTATTATGAGTGCGAGTGGATTATTATTACTGTTATGTAGTTTGTAATCTTTTCACCATGTTGAAAAGAGGCTAGTCTCTGTCTTTGGAGTCGCCTTTTTAGTGTTGCTGTGTTTTTGTTATGAGAAATAATTAATTATGCACTGTATCTTTTTATGTTAATATTATATCCCATCCAAGAGTGTTTTGAGCCCTAGCAGCGCATGTCTCAAAACTAGATACGGAAGAAACAGTCGGCATACACTTGTTCTCTCCTATCGTCCGCTAAAACCTCTCTCCAAGTCGCAACCCTTCTTCTTCAATTTTTTCCTCCATTTTTTGAATAACGGTTCATTTTAATTCATGTTTTGTTATTGGATAAGTGTGAGATTTTTCCTAACACAAATTAATTTTGTTCTTCGACCTTATCTATTAGATCGTTATATTTATGATGATAACTCGGTTTAATTGTACATGTTGACTCTATCTGCTTGTACAGATCATGTGTTCGCAATTTCATTTATAGTTTATTTTTAGGTTTTCATAAATTTGGATTCATCACATCTGTGTTTTTCAAAACGTTTACAGTTTGGACAACACAGATCGTGGTTGGATCAAGTGGTGTTACAGTTATAGAAGATCCTTGTTTGGTGTAGAGATATTGATGGGTGAAACGCCCCTCTTTGCCAAGTGGTCATGTTTTTTTCCGGTAAGTAAGTTAATATCACCAAGGGCGATATTACAGTTTTTTTTATAGGATCTTTGGTCGGTAATAGTACAAACGATCAGTTAAAATTTTATCACTTTAAATATCTTCTAAAATATAAAATAAACCATACATGAAGTCATTAATGTATTCATCTACTGATTTTAGATATACAAAATTTATTTTGTCACGGAATGATTGTGACAATTGCTAATAAATTGAGATCTCCAAAGATTGTTATAAATGAGAAGTTAGAGCAAATACAACAGTATCAAAATTAAATGTGATCTTCAATTTTTCTTGTGATATCAACAATATCAATATGTTTTCAGCTTTAATTTTGGAGTCCGTCTCTTGAAAGACGGTCTTTCCATAAGTCATGGAAAGACTAAGGTTTACAGTGTAAATTAGAAGAAATAAAGATAAAATTTTTGGGTTGCATGAACCGGGTTATAAATTTTATAACTACTACATGTTTCATAATAAAACTTTAATA
>JAULKJ010023357.1:0-17432 GCA_032355405.1 Rubia balearica
TATAAAGGTGGTTAAATACCTAACCTATCAATAGTGTGCTAGCCCGTTAATTATTTGAAAAATGTCTTTGTTCTTTTTTTAGATGATTTAGATTTGCTAAAAAAAGTATCATTCTTATTTACCTTCATGTGAAATTTTATGAGTCCTCCTACTGGGGAGTTGTGATGAGACAACCACTTATATCTTTAATGTATATTCATGCTAGCTACAGTATAACTTGTCATGGTATATTATTTTATGAGCGTTTTGGAGACTTAGATTGATTTTGAACTTTTATATCGTGAAATTGCTATTGATTTCAATGCGTCACTATTAAGTGCTTACTATAGGTTACATGAAATGGATGTGGGTGGGCCTTTGATATCTTTTAAGGCAGTTATTGAATTGTAAGGATTTCTCATGATAATTATGGAGATTGGGTAGATAAATTCCTATATATAAGATGTTCTGATAAAGGAACAATGCCACTACGGAATGAGACCATTGTAGATACAAGATGTCCTATTGGCTCACAAGGTGTATATATCCGTTTAAATTTTTTAAATTCACACCAATGTCATTGTAATGGAGGTTTATTTGTTTTGCAGTCGTAAGGTTTTGTGTCTTAACTAAACCACTATCTCATGATCAAGATGCGAGCACATCTGTTATTTGTCATGAAGTCGATTGTTTAAGGGAAATCAAGAAGGTAATAAGCGTAAGATTGATATAGAAGAGATATCTATCAAGGGTCCTTTGAAGTTGATGAAAATGCAGGACAGTGTGACCATTTCAACGATCAAGACTTCCCGTGATTTGACTACGACTGATGTTTCTTTTATGTTGGCTTCCTAAATAATTATTTTATCCTATGCTATCAACTTTAGTATAATGGTATAGGTTGGAGAGGCGTTAGCTAAAGCCACTAAACTTGTTGAATGAGCTGGCAAAGTGAGGAATTTTACAAGGCGATTGGGATCGATAGATTCGTCGAGGGTGTTAATCGACAGTAGATCAAAATATGAGAGAGATAGGTTGCATTATGTTTTTTTTAAGGAGAATGATGGTATTATTGTATCGCGGTGTTAAATTAGGCCTGTAAAAGAAAGTGATCCTTCTTGTCCAGGATATCCCTCTGTATTAGTTAACAAACTTATAGGTATATATATATATATGCTAAAATCATTGAGGTTGGACGATGTGAGGCTTTACTCTGGCTTCTTGAGCAAAACCCTAAGTTAGAGGTCACTAGTTTGGGTGAGGCGCATGTTTTGGAAGAGGGGTTAGAAAGATCGAAGGTTATTGTTGATGATTGGTTCTCCAAATTCTACAGGTTGAGGGTGAAAACTTTCGACTAATTAGGGTACTTGGAGAAATGGGTACACTTCCTAATTTAGTGGAGTTGGAGGGATGCGATATTGACCAAATTGGATTCTTTGTACTCCTTGTAGGGTTAATTGTGCACTATGTGATGGGACTGCTGCCAAAACTATTGGGGCTAAACAACGAAGTGTTGGTTTTGGTGATAAGTATATTGAAGAGGATAAATTCTCTTATTCTGAGGCATTGTAAACTGTTATCTTAGTTTTGGTTGGATTTCTATTTAACCTCAGAGAATCAATATTATTACTCTTATTTAGATCTATCCTTATTTTTTTTGTTTATGGTATATAGGTAGGGGAATCATTTGCACATGACTTTACGGCCCTTCTTCATCCTAAAGCATTGTTTTTGTATATTGTGTTACCTTAAACGGGTCCTAAGAATGTTCCTTGTGTGGATGAATCTTATACTGATTTAACTGATGCTATTACTTTATGCATGTTGAATATGAACCGAGTCTATGGGGTTCTTAATGATTCGGGGGATAACTACTAAGGTTGAGGAATGTGTGAGGGCTTTGGGTATAGAATCTATTTTCTAAAAAAATTGGCACTATTTCAGGGGAAAACTACAACTACGGCATAATTTTTCATTTTTGCACGATTATGATGCTCATCTATCTGAGCAGGGGTTTCACATTCAAAGGCTAAAGAGAGCTAACAACTATTATGCGATGTGAATATGAGAGGCAAAATTGCTTAACTCAAAAATATCGGAAAAGTGATAGATTGGAACATATTTTATCAAAACAGGTTGATCATATTGATTATATCGCTCATCGAAGGGGAAAATTAGAGGCTGAATTCCAGACGACTAAGGCACAGATCTGGAGGGTACGTTATGATAAAGAATGCAATTTCTCGGTTCGTCTTACAAAGATATATGAGAAACTAGAGGGTTAACTTGATGTTGGAGAAGTTTGTTATGTTCGGTTGATGGGAAGGTGTCAAGAATTGGAGGGAATACTAAGGGGTTAATACTAAAATTCATGTTGAGATTGGTGAGCTTCATCGTAAGAATATCCATGAGGGGTATTTGAAAGATCGTGTTTGCTGTTTGGACCAGGAAATAACTGATTTGAAGCAGGACATAGAGACTTACGCCTATTTTGTATATCTAATGAGTATGCAGCTAGGAATCTCATAATGTGGACCAATTATTAATCGTAAGTCTTTTTGTGTGAAGCACATGCATCGTATGGAAGCTGCTGGTTCCACACGAGATGAAGCTTACCTATGCGAATAGTGGAGGGGATGAGCCATTAGCTATTGTAGCTTGTTTTGGTATTTTATGTAATTTTTTTGTTATCTAAGTTGTAACGATTTAGAAAATATTTGATCCTTTTTATGTTTATTAGGGATGGGTGTTTTATTGGCTATAGAGTGGGTCGTAGTCTGCTTATGTCACGAGGATGATAAAAAAATCCATACGTATACAGAGATGATCCCTTCTCTATGGCAAAGATAAACTGAATGTTTGCTAATTTCACATAACATGTGATTTTCTAGACCTATATGAAGCCTCAATATTCTCGTTATCCTTCTTCGTGGCAAAGATAAACCGAACGTTTGCTTATGTCTCATAAGATGTGATTTTTTAGACTTATGCAAAGCCGCAATATTCTCTTTATCTGTTGGATGTCTGCTTTTGTCTCGAGACTGGTGATTTTTCAATAGTATGCGAAGCCGCCTTATCCTCTCACCTTTGTTGGGTTGTTTCTTTACCAAGCGAATCTGTTGGTGATTTACCTACTTGTATCACGTCCGGCAGTTTAGATGGTGTAGTTAAGTGCTTCTTGTATGAGTTAGTAGAGGTCTTGTTTTAGGAGATAATCATGCCATGTGGGGTTGTGGTTTCGACTTATAAGGGTAATTATTTGTGACTCCGTGTTTTAATGTAAGGGCAGTGGGTAGGGTGGTTCTGGGTAGTCACGACTTTTTAGATGCATTTGTCTTGATTATTTTTTGCTTATTTATATGTTCCTCTCTTTTCTATATAAGGTGGTTATACCAAAGGATATCCTTAATTATTTTTGTTTACGACTAGTTTGTTATTTGGGTTTAGCTTTGTGCTTATTTTAGTTTTGTGATTTGTACTGCGGTTGTGCATATGCTATAACATGCTAATGGATAACACTGTGTGTGATTCTGGGGGTGGTTGTTTTTGGGATGGGAGATCATACGAGTTTTGGTGGTAATCCGTATTGGTTAAGTTATTTGGAGAGATCATTTATGTTGCCGGTGACACAAATTGGGGTAAATTTCCATTAATTCGGCCATATTTTACATGGGTCAAGGGAAACCGATGTAAGGAGAAGCTTAAACTCGTGACAACTTGGCTCTAAGGGGACAGTAGGCTGCATAGTCAACTTACACACCTGGTATTTTTCAAGTGTGTATTTAGCTATACTAGAACCAAGTGGAGTATTGTTGGAGAACAACAATTGGCCGTTCGCAATTCATTGTTTTTTAGCATAATTGCCCACTTTCATGTAGGAGCACCCACTATCAGGATGCACTACGAAGTACGAGACATGATTGCTAATCGAATGATAATCATCAGCCAATTATCGTTCTTTAGCATACTTGCCTGCTTTGATGTTGAAGCACCCACTATCGGGGTGCACTACGGAGTACGAGACATGATCGTGAATCGGATGATAATCCAAAACCTCACTTGGAGTTCACGACCAGTCTCTATTGACGCTTTCACCACCCACCCGTATAGGCTGGGTAGTTCACAATTCAGAACCTAGTTATTTTGTATTGAATTTCGCAATATTTCTCCGTGTAATATGATATATTGAAATGAGTATCTTATTGTTGTAATTTCTTTATATACTATTTGCGTTTTGGGATACTAAACCCCAAAACCAAATGTTATTTTACTGGCATGTTTTAGTCAGGATATTGCTTGTCATTTTGTAAGTTGATCGCTATATCACACCCTGTATTTTGTACTAATGAAATACCTTATGTATTTGTCGATATATTTAAATAAATAGAGTGATTGAATTCTTATTAATAATTAATTGAAATTAATAGTAATTAATCAAAACTGAAAATGAAGTTGAAAAGGTGGAGAAGCTCTCGTGTGGTGGTCGGCGGCATGCGGGGAGCGTGATGTTCGCCGACTTTTTACTTGGTGACTACCGTTGTGTTCTCTTTTAGATCTGGTCGGCGGCAACCCCCTGGTGGACGGCGATGATCGGCTTTTTCCTCCCTCTTCTCTAGCCTTTTCCTCCGCCTTCCTTCCCTGGTTCTCCTTCCCCTTCTCTGGTCTCCTCTCCTTCCCCTATTCTCTTTCCCTTCTCCGGTCTCCTCTCCTTCCCATGTTCTCCTTCCCCTTCCTCGGTATCCTTTCTTTCCTTCGTTCTCCTTTCCCCTTTTTCTTCCCCATTCTCCTTCCCTAGTTCTCCTTCCCCCCCCCTCCCTGTTCTTCACTCATTCCCCGGTTCTCCTCCCTTCCCTCTCCATTTTTATTTTTTTCGGTTCTCTTTTCTCTCCGATCTCATTTCAATTGCAGATTTACTTCTTCTTTTCCTCCCTTTTTTGATCCCTTCCTATTTCTTACTCATTTTTGGTTCTCATTTCCCCAACTCTCATCTCCCAAAATTTAATGCCATTTAATTCAAAAATGGTAACAAAATTGGCTATAAAATTAGTTGTAAAATTTCAGATTGGGTAAAAAATTCCACACTTATTACTCTAAATTTGGGTGGTCAAAACTCCATGTCTTAAGATGTATTTTTTAATTTAATTGTTAAAGTTAAGACTAATTAGTTTTTTAAATAGAAACTTATATTTTGTTTCATTTCATCATTAATAGATGTGATATTTTATTATAATTTCAAATGTAGTTATATAACATTTGATTGTGTTTGCATGGCTAAATAGGTTGAATTTTTATTTCTCTGGATTTCATCATTAAGAGTTGATGATATGTTAATTTTACGTAAAATTTTAAAAAAATCTTACTTAAATTAGTATTATATAAAAAGAGATTATAAAATGTGTAAGTGTTTCTAGTCATTTTTAAGAAACACCTACACATTAAGTAATTTGGTAGCACATTAATTAGGGATTAGTGTGATAGGCATGGTCTATCTGTAGAGGGTATTTCATTCTAAAATTGAGTTTTAAAAGAATTATGATGAAAAGAAATTTGGTGCAAAACTTAGGAGAAGATGAGAAACTAGATTTAATTCTTTGTGGCTGCATGCATGAAAAGAAGGAAATAAACTAGGTTTGGATGTGACTTATTTGTCGGTTGTAATCGAGTTGGAAATTCTGAGAAACACTTGGAACGTTCAGATTTTTGCAAGATTCACTAGCCGACTTTTTTTGACAAAATTAATAAAACAAATTAAAGTAGTTGGGGAGATGTTTTTTCCTTAACCTGGGAAAATATCTACACTTGAATAAGTTAAATTTTTTTAGTGGTTTTGTATGATTTGGTCTGTAGTAAGAATGAAACAAAATTTTGGTATATATTTTAGTATATACGAAATATTTGTGGACTTTTTGGTAGGCTAATATAACATATGACTCGACTAATGATGATATAACAAAATTTAGAGTGGTTATACTAATTTTCATGAAACGTTGGTTCAAATAAAATAATATTTGTTTGTGTATGTCATGAAAATGTGTAGGTGTCTGTTATTATTTATTAGAATAATGTATAGACCATTGGTTATAAATGTGGTTGTAGATTTCATTACTAGTAGTTTGAATTATGTAAATTTAAATACGTGGAGGTGCATGTCATATAGTTTCCAAGAAAAATATGGTTTATTTTTTATTAGTTGTTAGAATGAAGTGCAGATACGAATAAAGCTTTGATATGACTCGGAAACACATTTCCTATCGCTAATGTTGAGTAACCATTCTTGCCTGGAATCGCTCCATATGAGCATCGTCATCCTTAAATAACAGCATATATCAAACAATTATTTTCGTACACGCCCTTCGTATTAGATTTGAACTTGTCATGTTGTCGTACAAAAATACTAATAATGGGCCCTGAGAATATATTGTATTTGCAATCGGGGTCAGAATGATAAGGCCATCGATATGAGCGATTCGGATGTCATCCGAAGAAGTAACACGTCGAGTACAAGTTGTTATTGCCATTTCATAATTGTTATGCGAGAGAGTAAAACATGGGAGGTTGGAAAATTCAACCATGCAAGGATCCTCGGCGAGGGACACACAACCACTAGTTCTCCGTATACTCTGAGGGGAATAGACAGAGTGGCAGGCTCCATGCTAAGCAAAAGAAATGATAAGAGAATTGACGAATGTCGAGACAGCTCCTAGGCATATCAATCTGAGCCTTAGTCGTGCATTTTCGGGCTTGAATCAAATCACTGGGAAAATATATTATGAGCGATCGGTTTATGGAAAAGAAAGGTGAGGCTGGTGAAATACAGCTGGGAATTGTTTGCACCTGGCCACCTCCAACGGATACGTTACTAGCCACCGTGCACCCCCTGATGATACTCTGACCAATTTATTCTTGGCTCATCCTGAAGCCGTTGTGGCATTCCGGACTTGTCCAGAGATCGTGGCCATCAATTCAACATATAAGACGAAACAATACGGCATTCCCTTCATTGAGATGGTTGGCATGCCTCCATGTAACCGGAATTTCCTGATCGCCCTTGCCATTGTTGTTGAAGAAACGGCAGATACTTATGAGTGAATTCTTCGCTAACTGAAAAGAGTGTTTGTCGATGGACCGATCCCTGTGGTTATAGTCATAGATCGTGAGCTGGGATTGATTAGGCCGATTCGGGTACTGTTTCCAGACTCGAAGCATTTACTTTCTACTTGGCATATTAACAAGGATGTGGAGGCAGGTGTTACTGTGTTAATAGGGAGCAAGAGGAACGGGGGGATCCTTCAAAAGTGGTGCATAGTCACGAGTTTGCAATGCCCCTACCATTGTTGCATACGAAGCTGCATTGAAAGATTTGAGGGTTGGTTGGGCTTCAAGCGAAGCTATTATCAATTATGTTAGGACAACATGGCTCAACTGCCTTAAGCAGAAATTCGTTCGGTCATGGATGAATGGATATCTTCATTTTGGTAACACAACTACATGTCGTGTCAAAAGCGCACATTCTTCATTGAAATGGTGGTTGCAATCATCCACCGGTTCCCTGGATACAATATGGAGACGTGTCGACCTGATAATATCTGACCAGATTACTAAGATTAAGAACAGCCTGGAAAGATCAAGAACGTGCACCGGTAGATTGCACCATACAGTCATTTTTCACAACTTGTTCAACAATGTGTCTAAATATTGCCTGGATAATTTGAAGGTCGAGCAGAGGAGGGTGAAAAACTTGGAGAGCGGGTTTATGCATATTGTGGTAATGTATTGCGTTCGATGCACGGAATACCATGTGCTTGTATCATGCACACAAAAATTGAACAAGGAATCCCCCTGTATTTGGATGACTTTCATCCACTGTTTAAGACACTGGTACTGGGTGACGATTTGCAAGGGACGAAAAATATTTCCAGGGGTGATCAGGACCAAGCATTGTTCAATAGTCAGCTAGAAGAGTTGGGTTGTAGAGCTACATATAGGAGCAACTGCATCCAGAGAATTGCGTCATTGAAAAGCCGGATAATGTTACGAGGACACGTGGTAGACCGAGCGAGCAGGTCCCCCACTAAAGATCTACAAGGCGGTTAGTGAACTACCACGAGCACTTAAACAGGCGATACGGGCCATCTCCTAGTCGCCATAGTTCGAGGACAGTAGGTTTTAGTACATCACGGTGAGGAAGTCGACACGGTACGTCCCCCACATTATCAAGTCATTTCGTATTAATGTCACAGTAATATCACTCCATACATTTTGAAAATGTTTGGTCTTGAAGAGAATGTTTACCTCGCAACAACATTCCCCTAACTTGACAGTGTTCCCAACATTATCAGGCGTTACATCGACGGCTGGAACGATCTTAGGAGTGATGAAAATTCTGTATTCAGATGCATCGTTGATGTCTTCCATGTATATTGTGAGGGTGACTGGACTAGAGTACATTGGGAGGTATTCAATGAGATGTCGACTCATTGACCAGATTATATTCCCATATATGGTTCGAAGGACGACGTTGAATTGGCCGGGACTCGTATAAGACACTCCAAAGGTGGTTGTAGTTTTATAATACATAACCGAGACTTGGTCTGCAAACTTTTGTTGTACAATATTGCCCTTAGGAGCGGGCGTCGGCGAGAAAAGAACAAGAAGAGAGCTAGACATCATATATGTAAGTGCGAACCATTTCGTAAGAATACTTGTCAAGGGAAACTACCTCTTGCCCCCGATGTCTTACCAATAAACGATTTGCAGAAAGTCGGATGTTGTTGGGTGAGAGTTACCTTATCATAAGAGGATGGCAGCTTGGAGCAAAGCAAACCTCCAACCGTAATTAATGTCATTACGTTATGTATTTTTAACTCAAACCCCAATAGTTACGTCGGCTTATTACTCTTACAATATATGTTTGGTGCATATTTTTCGGAAAAGTATATTAACATGATATGAATGTAATGAATTGCATTGCAAAATACAAGGGTTATTTTGTTGAATATAATGAAATAGTACGCAGTACACAAACGAACCAAAATAAGCAAACAGTACGGACAACATAAATCAAGCAAAACAAGCACCCAATTCGAAGAACTACATAATTGTGTCTAAATGAGCAAATACTGCAAAGTAAATAAATGAGTCAACTCCTAGGGAATGGGTTCACAACCATGGTGTCTACGGTACTCAGTGTGACGAGGCCTCCAGGTACCATCAACCCCTGCATACGCTCCAAAGGTATTTCACGAATGTCTGCAGACTCAACAGATCCAAGTCGCTCATCATATCCAACAACTGATTAACAGAGAACACGTATTATCATATTCGATAAGTTACATTTAATAGTATCAAAGTCATCATTTAGAGAAAACATACCAGTAAATCGAGATCGAGAGAGAGAGCTCCACATCTAGTACCTTCATGTTCAGGATTTGCTATCAGGGGGTGGGAATGAGTCGAAAATCAATCCTCGTAATCCATGGTGCATTCATATGTACTGGTGGCAATAGGAAACTTGCCTAGCTGATCACGGTGCCATGCGATCTGCATGTCCCATAAAGTCAACTGCATCATCCCTGAGTAGGTCATTTAATAGACGAAGGGATCAGTGGGCATGGCATAAGGTTCAGGCACAATCCTAATGTTGTACTGTATTCCATGCACGACACCGAGGTAATGAGTCATCCCCTTCCCGTCCCTAGCAATGTATCTACCTATAGTTGTTACCGAAAATTATAAATGACATGCCAACAAATCTAACAGTAATTCTCCTAATAAATATAACACATGAAAATCATACTTTATCAGCCTGTAAAGCATCTAGTTGACGCCTGATGGTCAGAAGATGCCGAGTATCCTTCCCCATTCTCTCCAGAGTGCCACCGGTTGGCTCTCCCGGGAAGAGGTGGCAATGCACTCTGTCTCGAACGGAACATGGGAAAGTACTTGTAGATCCACGCTTGCAGTAGTATGCAACATCTAGATAACCCGCGGGCCTTGGATCTGGAGGCAATTCCTAACTGTAAATACGAATAGGTCAGGGTCGCCGAACCCCACGACAGTTGCGACTCAGCTAGTTGGAGCAGGTTGGCTCTAACCTTAGTTCCGGTCTTATCTACAAAGAGAGTTGATGAAAAGATGGTCAGCATGTAGCACATGAATTGGAAGTCCATCAATGTTTGGCCATTAATATTACCCATGTTCCAGTTTTCCCGCACCACATAGAAAGCACCTAAACCTTTTATCCCTGATCAAATGCTTCCTTTTTTCAATCCGAGCATGAGAAGAGTGAGCTTTTCCTTTATATGTTTTGGACTTTCGTGTTCCATACTTCTTGCCAGAGGACTCACCATAGTAACCTGGAATCGGCATTTGGGAGCTAAAGGATAGGTTCTTTGGACTCCGTTTAAATGTTGCATCCTTGCACTCATTCTCCAGGAATTTGTAGGCAAACACAATCCTTGGTACTATTCCAATAAGGTTTCCAGGGAACCGTTGCTCAAACGCAAATCGTATCCTTATCCCTAAGTCATGAGGCATTTTCAGCCAAAACTTATTGGACAGTTCGTCAAAAGGAGAGAGCAGTGCGGGTAAGGAGGTAGCCCAAACCGATGAAGAAAGTGTAGAGGACCTTGGAGAATTTACTAGCGTCCTGTTTGAAGACATGGCTGAAAGGATCATAGGAAAAATGGTCCAAGGAACACAGCATGAAGAAGCAACATCAAAGCCAAGAAAGGCTAAAAATATGCTATTCAACATGACAGTTGCGCTTAGGATTCCTGGAATCCCGACGTTCACTGTAAAGGCAATTTTGGACACAGGAGCCATGACATGCTGTATAGATCAAGGAACAATCCCTTCTGAGGCTGTTGAGGATAATACTTTTCGGGTAACATTCTCAGGGATCAACAGTAAGCAAACATCCAACAAAAAGCTCAAAGGTGGGCAGATGTTTATAGGGGATAATTCTTTCAAAATTCCCTATACTTATTCTTTCCCAATGACACTTGGAGACAACATTCATATGATCCTTGGATGCAATTTCATAAGATCCATGAGTGGCGGAGTCAGGATAGAAGGTAACACTTTAACCTTCAACAAGAATATTACCATAATTGAGACAAGTCCAGTAGCAGCTCTAATAGCAATAGAAGAAGAGATGGGAATTGAAGGAAGGGATTATCTAGAAGCAACTGAAGGGTTGTATGTTTCTCAGTCAACCGGAATAGAAATCCCAAAGGAGATTAAGCCACTCCTCACTGAAATGAAGGAGCTAGGATACATAGGGAAAGAACCTCTAAAACATTGGAAGCAAAACAAGGTGATATGCAAGCTACAGATCAAAAAACACGAAGTTCACTGTAAAAGACAAGGCCTTTGAAGCATATAACACCAGCCATGGAGGAAGCTTTCAGGAAACATGTGAAGGCCCTACTAGACTTAAAGGTGATAAGGCCAAGCAAGAGCAGGCACAGGACTACCGCAATTATAGTCCAATATGGCACTATAATTGATCCGGAAACAGGAAAGGAGCCCAAAGGCAAGGAGAGGATGGTTTTTAATTACAATAGGTTGAATGATATCACTGAAAAAGATCAATATAGCCTGCCTAGGATCAGCACAATCATCCGGAGAGTAGGCGGATCAAAAATCTACTCTAAATTTGACTTAAAGAGTGGTTTTCATCAGGTAGCAATGGCAGAAGAATCCATCCCTTGGACTGCTTTTTGGGTCCTTGAAGGACTGTTTGAATGGTTGGTTATGCCATTTGGACTTAAAAATGCACCGGCGGTACTCCAGCGAAAGATGGATGATGTGTTCGGACTAACTGAGGGATTCATCGCTGTTTATATTGATGATATCCTCGCATTTTCCCAGATTATTCAACAGCATAAGGAGCACTTAAAGGAGATGCTGAACAGGTGCAGAAGTAATGGGCTTGTTCTCAACCAAACAAAGATGAAACTTTGCCGGCATGAAATAGAGTTTCTTGGAGCTATCATTGGAAGGTCAAAGGTTAGATTACAACCCAACATTATATCTCGATTAACAGATTGGGATAATGAGTAGCTAAAAGAGACCAAGGGTCTGAGGTAATGGACTGGCCTTCTCAATTACGCCCGAAGCTATATTCCAAATATAGGTAGGTTCTTGAGCCCTCTCTATGTGAAACTCAGTCCAAAAGGAGAAAAGAGGATGAATGGGTAGGATTGGACCTTGGTCCAAAAGATCAAAAAATTGGTAAAACAGTTACCAGACTTGGAAATTCCCCCAGAAGGCTGTTGCATAATCCTAGAAACAGATGGTTGCAAGGATGGATGGGGAGGTATCTGTAAATGGAAGCCCATGAAATCATATCCAAGGGGTATTGAGAAGCCCTGCGCCTACGCATCAGGCAAGTTTAATCCACCCAAGTCAACAATTGATGCAGAAATCCACGCTATCATGGAAAGCCTGGATAAACTCAAAATTTACTATCTGGACAAAAATGAGCTGGTCATACGAACTGATTGTCAGGCTATTATCATCTTTAATAAATCGGCCCAAAACAAACCATCTCGGGTCCGCTGGATAGCCTTCACGGATTACAGTACAGGGGTCGGCCTTGATATCTTGTTCGAGCATATAAAGGGAGGGGAAAACCAACTCGCTGATTCATTATCAAGGCTTATTTCTACGATAATCCAGACTCCAGAAGAATATATAGGTGTCCATTCAGAATAGTCATGTCTGATTCAAGCAGCTCTGACAGAGACATGGGAGGAACCAATTTTTCATCACCAGCTCAGCCTAGTTCTAGATTCTTTTGCCCAAAACCTTCAGAGTATCAGTTCATCCTTGAAGATATACGAAAAAGGCTCCAGCAACATGGAGGAATCTCCCTGGACATGTCACACAGGTACCGTGGACAGCTCTTCGGAAAACTAGAAGCCATTACAGCAACAGAAAAAGCTATCAAGGACCTCAAGCAGCTGCACTACTACAAACTACAGGAATACAATAGCATTGGAGGCAGGAACAACTTCTGGCATGATTGGAAGCCCACAATATAGCAAGACCAGAACAAACTCGAGGAGTTAGCTGGCGCACTGGGTGAGCTCAACAAAAGCATCCGACAAGCACAACTGTAGTAATGCGGAAGTGGTGGACCCTGGCGGCTAATGGTCATCTCAATAATAGTGAGCAGTTGTAAGCTCACATCTATTTTTCTTTTCATAGTGGGAAGTGTGTTACCCACTAAGTGTGTTTTTTCTCTTTCGGTGAGGAATCTGCTTTTGGTAGTGGGGGAAGTGCCCACTTTACTGATTGAGCGACTTTAGCTCTCAGTTTGTCTATATAAGGCATCAGCTTTAGCATTGCACTTCATTCTGAAATCGATCATAGAAGTACTTTGCTCTGTGTAATATTTTAGCCAAATCAAGTAAATATAATATATGCTTTTCTTTGCATTCCTTTGTTTTCTATTTAAAGCATCATCTTGGGTCACCATCTCGGGTTCGCTTATAATGCTTTATGGTTACCGCTGGATAGCCTTCACAAATGTGGGAACAATCGGTACAAGACTGGTATAATAGATCAGTTACTGCCAACTTAGACTATCTTGATTTAGCTGACACAACCAAAGTATCAAATAGTCAGTTAGCCCACAATATAACAGTTATTCATAACCAGTTGTGTTTATTTAGTAGGGTGACCATAAAACTTTATAAGCTTATTCTCGAACAATTAGAATCACTATTCAAGCATTGTGAAAAAATTGAAACAAGTTTAGTTAAACTTACCCAAGTATTTACTGAAAATTGTCCACTAAAACATGCTGAGATCCACAGGCTGGTAGCAGAAATTGCCAAGCAGCCAAAGGAAGTTGAAGCCCAAGCAGTTGAGAATTTATCAGAAAAGACTGACCGCGTGGAGAAGATCCTGAAAAAGCTTGAGTCTTGGTAAGGTTCCTGAATTAAGGTATTCTAAAATATATACCTAGTTCATGAGCTATATCCATACCCAGGAAACTGAGTCTTATCAAAGGGCGGTAAAGGCGGTTGAAAAAATTGAATCACCACCTGTTGGCTTTGTTAGTCCAAGTGACGAAAAAAGACCTGCATCAGGGACATCAACCCTGATAAAGTATAACAACATAATCCTGCAATTAATCGTGACTATTGCAGAAGAGCAAAGAGCTGTGAAGGAAGAAATCCAAGTGCTAAGGGAGGAGATCCGTACTCTTTCTAAAGCAAAGGGAGTAGCAGCTGAGGTTGATCTCTCAGAAATCGTAGGAAAGCTTGAAAGGCTAAACCTTGAAGCACCTAAAAGGGGGACTGAAAGAAGGGGAGAACGAAAGGTTTTTAAGGAACCCTAAAAAATCTTGGAGATCAAACAGAGCAAGCTCACGTTATGACAAGTCAAAGGCCGTCAGGTTCAGACCGTCCATCATTGGAGATAGGGGCAAGGAACAACCCACTCTATGAGGATCAGGTGCGAACCTACAGATCTGGACAAATGATCAGGCATGTGGCTCAACAAACAGTCCAACGAGTCACAAGGAGAATCTCAGGAAGCTCAAGGAGAAGCATGTTAGAACAACAGCTGGACCCAGAGGTGCAGCTTCAACTTAGTATCCTAGAAAGGGCAGCACTAGCCCCTGCGGAGGTCCTCTACAGGAGAAGGGCGGACACGGTCAATCACCGTGGATCAATTGTTCATCCAGCCCGACAGCAGCGTAATCTTGCAGCGTACTGGCATTCAGTACATACACATTGACCTAGTGCAAGTAAGGATACAAATCTTGCATAGGAAGGATGAAGGAACAAAGGCCTTAGTGGTCTTTCGTGATAATCGATTGCAAGGTGACCAAGGAATTATGGCCTCAATGGAGATTGATCTAACCAAAGGTGTCCAAATCGTCTATGTGTTTCCTGACACAATGATTACTATTGGGGATTTCGCAAGGAATTTCCATATATCTATACAGACGCAAGGGTACGAGAACTGGCGAAATGGTGAAGCCAACCTGCTAGTCACCAGAGGGCTTGTAGGAAGGCTATCCAACACCCCCAACGTAGGCTTTACCTACAGTGTTGATAGCGTTGTGTACTATTTAGCCAGCCATGGAGTTATGGTGATAGCAGGAAGGAGGTATGAAGAAAACCACCACAATATTTTGGTCATCCGACCACTAGCCTCTATCCCGATTCCACTTTTGCCATGATCAATGGAGAGCAGGAACCTGATTGATGGAATGGTGTCGCTCAGATTCTGAGACTATGAAACGACACCAGAAATAGGGCCTATCACCTACAACCAGAATGATGAGGAAATCGCTAGTGATGAAGGGGAGCTAATTGCAGTCCTCAAGGAAGATGATGATGGTATATGGGATACCTTGGGGCAACCATCGGGTAAATTTGATTTTTTTTGTCAATTACTCCACACCCCAAGTGCTAGTATTCCTATTGAGGATGTAACCCCATCAGGATGGGGAGATGAATTCGATGAGGAGGATGAGTTTTAAAAAAGGTTATGGTGGTTTAGAGCCTGGAGAAATGGAATACCCCCAAGCAGAGACCCAATGGAGAAACCCTTTTGGAGAAGAAACTCAGGACCTGATAGCAGCAGGGATTGACGACTACCCAAGCCTGAAGAAGCTAATGGATTTGGAGGAAGCTCATCAGGTATATTCATCAACTTCCAACATTGTGAATTATACACCTCCAGAAGACACTACTGTCGAACCAGTGGGCCCACCAGCTACTCAAAAGGAGAGTCCATATACCAGTATGGGACCAAAATACGAAGATAATGACTACAGGAGAAAGCCTAGGTTCAAGGGAGGATATGGGAATGAAAAATGGAACTTTCCATCAGCACAACAACAAAGTGGGGCGATGTTTGTAATCCCAAAGGAATTGGGACTGTTTCATGATGCCTTCAGCAGATGGGAGTCAATAACCAAAAAACTCATTTCTCAGCAGGGTATCTATGACCTTGTAGAGAAGATAGAACACATTGAGAACTTACTAGGAGAGGCAGAAAAAAAAGGATCCCATGGAGGATGTCGTACCAAGCTGAATACGAGGCCCTAAAAGGACAAGCAGATGGAAGCAATGATACACAAAATGTGTTGTCACAGATAAGGAGGATCTTTTCCCTGAAGGACCCTGCTTCTGGGACTACATCATTACAAAATAAGGCTTACCGAGACATTGAGAGGCTCTCTTTCCCCAATTTAAATAATATCGTTGCATACATGAACGATTATTTAAGGATAGCCTCAAAATCCGGGAGGATGTTCATAAATGACGAATTGTCCAACAAGTTTTGGCTGAAAATGCCTCATGACTTAGGGACAAGGATACGATTGGCGTTTGAACAACGGTTTCATGGGAACCTGATTGGAGTAGTACCAAGGATTATATTTGCCTACAAATTCCTGGAGAATGAGTGCAAGGATGCAACATTTAAACAGAGTCTAAAGAACCTATCCTTTTGCTCCCAAATGCCAATTCCAGGTTACTATGGTTAGTCCTCTGGCAAGAAGTATGGTGTACTAAAGTCTAAAACATATAAAGGAAAGGCTCATCCTTCTCATGCTCGGATTGAAAAAAAGAAGAAAATGAAGCACTTGATCAGGGATAAAAGGTGTAGGTGCTTTCTATGTGGTGAAGAAGGGCATTTTGCAAAAGATTGCAATAGGGAAAAAGGAATATCAAAAGAGTTTCCATGTGTGAGCAGCTGCAACTGAAAGATGACTGTGATATAGTCTCTGTCCACGATGGTGATCCCTTATCAGATGCAATCTATAGCCTATCAGAAGGGGAAGATATGCAGGATCTAGAGCTTGATCAAGTTGGTTTTGTTTTTGGCAACTCAGACTTGAATCTTGCATATCGGTTAGTATTTCTTGTTTCATACTTTGGCTCATTATTCAGGGTACTCCTAGAATATTCAAGATGCAATAGTATTTTGTTTTTCTTCTAAGGAGATAAAAGACAAGGGCATTATATCTAGCATAAAGAAATAAGTCCAGTGAAACCCCAAGGTGAATCTCCTAAGATAAACAAGTACTAGAGAAACTTGAGTATACTAGTTTATCTTGTTTATGTCACAAAGGTGGGAACAATCGGTCCAAGACTGGTATAATAGATTAGTTACTGCCAACTTAGACTATCTTGATTTAGCTGACACAGCCAAAGTATCAAATAGTCAGTTAGCCCATAATATAACAGTTATTCATAACCAGTTGTGTTTATTTAGTAGGGTAACCATAAAGCATTATAAGCTTATTCTCGAACAATTGGAATCACTATCCAAGCGTTGTGAAAAATTGAAACCAGTTTAGTTAACCTTACCCAAGTATTTACTGAAAATCGTCCATTAAAACAGGCTGAGATCCACAGGCTGGTAGCAGAAATTGCCAAGCAGCCAAAGGAAGTTGAAGCCCAAGCAGTTGAGAATTTATC
>JAULKJ010023673.1:0-17424 GCA_032355405.1 Rubia balearica
ATGCTATGTAAAATCTACATTGTTTTCATATTCTCGTTTATGGCTTTCAACAATCATTTTACTAGGTTTGTGCATATCGTTTTATGGTTCTTACACAACAAAAAGGTTTCAATTCCAAGGCCTAAACCTCATTAATCTAAAAAGGTTGACTTGTTGAAGAACAAATTGGGGTTTGACAATGCTTTAAACTATAAAGACGAGAAAGATCTGGTCTCGGCTCTAAAAAGGTCAGCTAGTTGAGTATAAACTGTATTCATGATCTACATTTCCCCTGGAAAGATTACTTGCAAAAACACACTGATCTCCATTTGGTTGCACAAGTGGGTCGTATTTAGTGCTTTTAACTCAATAATCATGGCTTTATTCTCTTACTGTAACAATGACAAAGCATGTATCCCACCACTAGGAATTTCTGTATTGCCTTGTTTGACGTAAATTTATTTTAATGTTTTCCTATGTTCTACATATCTTATTGGGACGTGGCTGTAGTTTCTTACCATCAGACCAAAATTTTGCTTCTGCTAAGTACTTCCCGGGGGGCATTGACATTTACTTTGAAAATGTGGGAAGAATGATGCTGGATGTCGTGCTTCTAGGAAATCAACCTTGATAGACAATTTGGTTTATGTCAACGCTCAACATATGTTTTGATGTCTTTTTGGCAGTAATGCATAATTTACTTGCATCGATACTATATTTTGATATCCTTTCCACTTATTTTAACCTATACATAATTTACTTGCATAGGGTCGTTATATTTGCAAGAGTGAGCTAGCTGATTGGGAGATAAAAGCAAAGTGAGTCAAAATTCCAATTAATTTCTCTTAGTTACCATTATTTTGAGGTTGTTTACTGCATGGAGTTGAAAAATATGATTCTCTTATCTATGTTCTCTTTTAATCTTCTCTTGCTTGCATCTTTTGATATTAGTTCTTGAATTGAATTGAAGTACTAGTTCATGTAGCTTGTGATCAAAGATCGAATCTTATTAACTTAGGTTTGAAGATATAAAATTTTTCTTAAGGGAAATTACCTAGACAGTGAATATCTGATTTTGAACCCAAAAAGAAACTTCGGTACATCAATGATGTAATTTTAGGGTTGTAATAACTGTAGTTGATCCTAACTATGAGACCTTAATTTTGCATTTTTTGATTGGATTTATTATTTTTTGTTCTAGTTGTGTTTGTTTTGGTAAGACTATAGCTAGGTTGTTTCACAAGAAAGAAAGTGAGTGCTCTTCTATCTCTTTAGTTGAATAACATTGAATTCTTGCACTTTTCAGATACTCACTGGCCATTAGGATATAATGCAGAATTTACACTAGCCATGTGCTCAAGTGAGCCCTTCGTCTTCTTCGGAGGTTTCATATCAAAGTGCTAAATGTTTTTCCTCGTTTTGAAGAAATGTCATTCTCTTTGATGTGTATTGCAGTATTGTATTTCTCTCATAATCCCTTCTCTTACTATTCTGTTTCTTAATGATTTCAGGGAATAAGTGAGGCTCACCCTGCCTAGTTGTTAATTAATACTCCTTCTGTCCCACTTTAAACTTCCTATTTGCTAACTTTGACCCAAAATATAAATTAATATATAAACAATAAATATATCATGTGACAAGTCGTTAGATTTGTCTTAACATCTATTTTCTAAATATTAATTTTTTATGCGACATTATTATATACAATTAGAAATATTTATGGTAAAACATGTTCATTGAAAACCGTGAAAAATCAATTCGGAAGTTAATAGTGGGACGGAGGGAGTATATGTCAGTCATTTGGGGTAGTTATGTTATTCACATAAATTATTAATTTTGTATCATACATTTTGTTGTTATATTTCTATATTATCAATTTTGTGAAGTTAAGATTATAATTAAATTAATGCCCAACTAAATTATTAATTTTAGGTTTTTCTCCCACCTCTGGACCCAGCTACGTGTAGCTGCTTACAGAGGAAGGACATTTTTTTTAATCCTTGAATATTTTTGGCACCGGTTTTTAGAAATGGTGCTAAATTAACATCGGTTTTTGAGAACCAGTGCCAACAAAATACTGGTGCTAAATTAACACCGGTTCCAAAAATCGCTGCTAACAGGAAAAAACCAGTGCTAAATTAGCACCGTTGTTTTAAAAACTGGTGAAAACGTTTCACCCCCTACTTAGGCATCAGTTTTTTAGACCCCAAAAAACCAGTGCCAGCCTTCTGAAAAACCGGTGCTAGAGGGGGTTTCCTATGATAGTGTAAAAATGACTATAAAATATGTGAGCTTTACTATCCTTCTGGTTGATATTCACATTACATGAAAAATGACCTATTACTTTACTCCGTTTACCTTGGTTTTTTGGTTAACATCTAATAATCGAGGTAAAAATTCTTCTACTTTGATTTTTTTAATTAAAAGATATTATTACCTCGATTAAAAAAAATTGAGGTGAAATATTTGAAATAACTGACATTGCATGCATTTTTCGCTTATTGACGTCAGTTGTTTTTGTCATCGACGTCGCACATCACTCTCACAAGCATGAATGACTAATATCACACGAATTTCTCACTTCCTGATGTTGCTTAATATCATGACCGACGTCGCACACACTCTTGCAGACATGAAATACCGATATCGCACGCATTTCTCGATTACCGACATCATTATTTTTGTGAACGACATCGCATGTCACTCTCGTAGACATGAATGACCAATGTCGCATGCATTTCACGCTTAACTACGTCGCTTATTAACATGACCGACATCGTACGTCCCTCTCGTAAACATGAAATGACCGATGTCGCAAGACTTTCTCGCTTAACGATGTCGGTTTCTTTTACCGATGACGTAAGGAATTATCATAGACATGATTGACCGATGTTACACATATTTCTTGCTTACCGATGTCGCTTACTATTGTGACCGACGTCACACGCCACTCTCGCATATATGGGCCATATTCCTACTTAGCTTCATTTTGTAAAATAATAATATTTGATGTCTTCCATGTTTTAAAATAATTTGTATGCAATGTAAAAATAATATTCAATATTTTAAATAAAAATTAAACTTATACATTTGCAAATTCACATTCACCCTTTGTATTTTATTGTTAATATTATTAATTTATTTATTAGTATATGAATAACTAGATAACATTCGTGCAATGCGTTATTTAAAATAAGTGAATATATATATATTAATGATATAATTATTATTTTTAAAACTAAAATATAATTTTGTAATTTTTTTGCTACTAGTTTTTTTTTTGAATTTTTAAAAAAATTTATAACTATACTTTTAACTGTGACTTTGTGTTTATATTTTCAAATGAAATAAGTTAAACATAGATTTTGAGTAATATATGGTCGAAGTTGAATATCAATAAATAAATAAAAATTCATTGAATAAAATTTTATATACTACTTAATTAAACACTAGTGAAACCCTTAGTTGATTTTTCATACATAAATACTAATGAAAAGTTTTGACCTTCACTATAAAACGGTTAATCCTTGACTATCCATACATAAATACTAATGAAAAGGCTTGATCTTTACTAATCAATGATTAACTTTTAATTGACTTTACATAAATAAACACTAATAACTAAGGTTTGGGCTTAATTAATCAATGGTCAACCCTTATTTGACTTTCCATATATAAACACTAATGAAAAGGTTGGACTTTAAACAATAAATGATCAACCTCATTGATAAACACTTGATTCCAAAAAGTTGATTAACACTTGATAACATAAACACTTTATCTAATCAACGGTCAATCCTTAATTCCAAATATAAACATTAATAACTCAGGTTTTATCTTAACTAGTCAACGTTCAACACATACTTGAAATTCCATACATAAACACTTACGAAAAGAATAGAAATTAACTAATAAACGTTCAATTATTACTTAACTTTCAATAAATAAGCACTAATAACTAAGGTTTGACCCTAATTAATCAACGGACAAGCCCTACTTGAAATTCCATACATAAACACTAACGAAAAGGATAGAATTTACTAATCAATAGTCAATCCTTGCTTAATTTTCCATATATCAACAATAATAACCAAGGTTTGACCCTAATCAATCAACAGTCAATCATTACTTGCTTTCTACATATGAACACTAATGAAAGGGTTCGACTTCAATTAAGTTACGGTCGACCCTTACTTTACTTTCTATATAAACACTAATGAAGCAATTTACTTTAACTAATCAACGGCCAACTCTTACTTGTCTTTCCACATATAAACAATAATAAAATGATTTTATTTTAACCAGTCGATGGTCGACTTTTACTTGACTTTCCATTTATAATCACTAATAAAATGGTTTGACTTTAACTTATCGATTGTCAACTCTTAGTTGACTTTTCATATATAAACAATAAGATAATGGTGAACTTTAATTTGATCTCTATATATAAAGTACAATATTACAGTTTGACTTTGATAGTGAAGGTTCTTAACTAATAAATGGTCAATTAATACTTGACACTCTACATATAAACAATAGTAAAAAGTTTGACATTAATTAATTAACGATCAATTATTATTTAACATAGTGTATAGAAATACAAATGAAACAATATGAATTTTAACTAATAAATTATTAACTCTTACTTGATTTACCAAAATTACATATTAATATTTTTTAATCTCCATACATCTTGAAATCATACGCAACAATATCAAATTTGTTTTTAATTCATAATAAAAATATATAATAGTAATATTTAGAAATTTTGACATTAACATGTTATACTACAAATTTTGAATTTATAAAACAAAAGTTGGTACTTAGAATTTTTAAATATAACTTGTCACTCAACTTTGATTTCAACTCAAACACAAATTCAAAAGCCCAAAATATAATACTCAAACCTAATTCAAACCCCTGCTAATATATATTTGTAAGACCAAAACCCTAGAAGCATTATTTCTCCTTATTCATTCTTCTAGCTTTCACATATCAGCCCCTTCTCTTTCTTCATTTTCGTACAACCACCATTACGCCGCCGTGTTCTCTGCCAGACTCCGCTACCCTCCACCGTTCTCTGCCATCCTCCTCCATTTGTGCTCCGCCGCCATTCTCTGACATCCTCCATTCGTGCCCTTCTGTCATCCGTTTGTGTTCCGCCATCTTCCGCCCATCCTTTGCCGTACTCCGTTCAGGCATAGTCGTGCTCTGTTCTTCACCCAACTCGCCGGCGCCAACAACCTCGTCACCATGCTCTGGGTTCATCCAAATTTTCCTGTGCCAATAACCTCGCCGCCGGAGTCGCCGAAGCCACCATGCAGGACTCACGGGACTTGTCGGAGCCACCACGCTGGTCACATCTAGATTTGTGATATGTTCATGATGAATATTGTATATATGATTTTGATTTGGAAATATTTATATGAATCTTGTTTAGTCTCATATTGTGTTTTGGTTGTTGGATCTGGGTTACTGTAATTTGGTCATGAATTATCGAAAATGGAACCGTCATCGGTTTTTCTTTTGATTTTTTATTAAAAAAGATAATGGGGCTGACGTTGCACCAACCTCGGCTCATGGTGTCTTTCTTACCGACAGCAGGTGTGACGTCACACGCTTTGTGAATCTTAACTACTTTTACCCAATTTTTTTCATGTGCAATGTCACATGCTTTGTCAGTCTTAACCACTTTTACCTCGGTTTTGTTTCATGTGCGATGTCGCACGTGTTTTTTGCCATAAATTTTTTACCTCAGTTGTTTTTTGGAAAAAAAGGTTAAATGTAAAATTTTCCCTCGGTTCTGAACCGAGGTAAAAAAATGTACTTTTTACTCAGCCTACATTTACCTCGGTTATTTTAGGGTTTAAAACCAGGGTAAAACTCCTGCAGAACTGAGTTAAAAGGTGTTGTTTCTTGTAGTGTCGGGAAGTGAACATTGATGTTTGACATCATTAAAATTTGGACAAACTAATCAAATGATTACAATGATGATCAACTCCATTCATCTAAATTTTATTACACCTGATGTTCCACAATATATTGTCGATCTTTGCATCATTGCATGTTTATCACTAATGTTATGTTGTATATTATTGGAAAATCTAATTCTCATATTTATCAGTTCCATAATGCTGTTCCAATCATACTGACTGGCTTCTTTCATAAGCAAGAGTAGGTAACGAAATTAAAGACGTCGATATATACTGGAATTTTGAAGGTATTAATGCAACTTCCTGATAAGAGTTAGATAATCCATATGGAAGACATTGAAATACAAGGGGATTTAGCATGACAAAAAAAACAATGCATGGGATTGAAAGCATAATTATAAAAAAAATACTACACTTGTTCTTTCCAAGGGAAAACCGAAGATATGTCTATCACACAAAAACAAGAAACAAGCAGTAGAAAAAGGAAGGAATTTTACATCTCACGCATGGGGTGCATAGCACAAATCAGGATCAAGTTTGTTGATAAAATGTAGGATGTGAAGCACCATTTCATCAAACACAACAATGAGCTAACAAGGTCTAAATAGGAGCACCTACTACAAAGTGAGAGGAGGATCAAAGAGGGAAAACGTAAGCCATCAAAGTAATTGAAGCAGTTGGTTGATTAATGGCATATGTGGTGAAGAACATCTAGGGCCCACAATGATAAACCATATAAACTATGTTAACTGACTTAGGATGAAGTAAATAGAAAGAAGGTAATGTTTAAAACATCATAGACCAGATATCAGAACACAAAGAAAAAAATGAAGGGTTCTTTACAAGGTGAAATTGAACAGTGAAGATGGGAAAATGTGTGTACTATTTTGGCGAGATTCTATGATAGTTGAAAAATACAATATTTACAGAGACATCGTGATATTTTAAATGACATGTCGCATCAACAAGTACAACCTCATATGTGCTCCATTCGTAGGTCTGAACAACCACATGATGAACATAATGTTTGCACATTCATCAATGATGAAATTGCTTACACATTTATTTGGCTGCTAGAAATGTTCAAAATATCTATGGGGGGAGGGAACCTATAATTATCTTCACAGATCAATATCTAGTAATTTCTAAAGCAATTGAAAGGTGCAAATAATTTCTCAATTCCGGTAACAAATACTGAACCTGTTTTGTTTTCTTAGTTCTCTATAGTATTTTGAATAGTGTTTAATATTATTTAGGTGATGTTTACATAGCAGCTGTTGATGTTTATTATCTGTTTGTGAAATTTCCTAAAATTACAAACTCGATGTTTTATATGTACCTTAATTGCGGATTTTCAGTACCAAAAGGCATAGACTTTGCATCTGGCACCTAAAGCAAAATGTTATAAGTCGCTATGGAAATTCGAGGAGTGACTTGGATTTAAAGTTGGCATTTGACAAGTACCTTATGCGCTGTATCAATAAAGATGAATTCGAACAGTGCTGGACAGAAAAGATAAAAACATTCAGACTACAAGATAATGTTTGGTTCAGAAGCATCTATAAACTCAAACACAAATGGTTTACAACTCTCAGCAAGGACTATTTTTTAGCCTGAACTCTCTTTTCACAAAGAAGTTAGAGTAAAATATGCCTCAATTAGCTTCAAAGCATTAAAGACAACAACACTCGCCAAATTCTTTTCAATATTCAAGGCAACAATACACCAAAGAAAAATATAAAGATTACTAGTGTGCAAGAGTGAAGCCAAGGGAAGAACAAGATAAAGAGTACTAGTGTGCAAGACCTAGAATCCTCACACACATGGCTGCTGTGCAAACACACAAAATTTTCAAGGAATTCAAATTCCAATAGAATGCGGAAATGGCTTCAAAAGTAGTTTTCGGAATGGATGGTGGAACAACAAAACTCTATGAAATCAGCTATGAAAAGGATCCCACAAAGTAGAGCCTATCTACTTCACAAAAACAACTGAAAAGGTAACTACATACTCTTGCAAGCATTTTGAAGAAGTGGGATTTCTGCCGCCATTTTCTACGAGTACTGCACCTCTATAATGAAACAAAAACAACCAAGGCTTGCATATTGGGAATATGGACAAAAATGGAAAGAAAAGATATGTGGGACAATTTACGTCCAACGGAAAACCATGCATATCAACAGGTACAATTATGTCAATATAAGTGTCATTTCTCATTTTAGCTTTGCAGTTGTTCATCTATCTATGACAACGTATTCTGAGTAATTATATAAGTTTTGTTGGTGGTTGTGATCTTTACATTGCTGCAACTAATGTTCACTGCATGTTCGATGATGTTCAACCATCAACCAGTGATGTTGTTACAGATGACCTGACTCTATTTTTTCTTTGGTTTAGAGCCACAACTAGAGGATAAAATTCCTTGGCAATACAAAATGACAAGGAAATACTACAGTTTGGTGTTACAAAGTGAAGGGAATATCGGAGCAAGAAATATTTTAGAAGAAACTTTTCAAAGAGATGTTGGAACCATCAGCACAATGACAACACATAGTGAACAAAATCAGCTTTTCAAAACCAATGTGTTAACTCAAACTGAAGGAATTTATGCACCACCTGTACGTGATCCTGATCGTGCAAAGAAAAAGGGAAAAAGCAGACGAGCCAAATGAAAAGTCAAAAGAAAAAACCAATTAGAACTAAATTGGGCTCTAAGACGACAAATGAACATCTATTCTAAATTTTTTTTGTTGAATGTTCATTAAACTACTGTTGCATAAACTGGTCTTAGGAGGTCATAAATTTCCGAATGATGTTTATATATTTTTAAGCTAATTCTACATTGAAGCTTCATCAAAAGCGGTACCAATAAACACAAACAATATCCAACAAATTAACAAAACTTACAACCAAAAACTACATGATTTCTTGACTAAATTTCAACAAGTCAAATGTAAAAAACTGTGGTGGCCTCGCCTTACGCTGCTTCAAGGCATCCCAAAAATGGCATCAATCAATTCATACGTAATTGGATCAGAATAAAAATCACGTGAGGATTGAAATGGTAGAGTTGGCAACATTATTACATCTTTACCTTTTGTTTCAACAATTTTATCTTTAACTCCAGCCACATTTTTTCATTCATCTTCCTAATCGAGCCCATAAACTCATTAGTCGCCAATGCAAAGTTCCTTTTAAATTTTATCTGAGCATCAAACACCTGCCAACAAAAAAAGAAAACACATAATAATCAACATATATTACAATAAATATAAGCAAATTATAAACAGCAAAAAAAAATTACACTTGTAGTTGTCTTCTCAATATCTTGATCGCATAGATCACCATCACGCAACAACAACTTGATAAACCTCTCAGCTGCAGTAGTAGATACTGAAGGACCAGTAGCAGCATTATGTGAAGATTCAGGTGCAGATCCAACAGCAATTAACAACCTACCATTCAAGTTCAATGGAAACTAACCTTACTCATCTACAAAGAAAGTATGTCACTACGCTTCTTCACTTTCTTAGTGTCCCAGTGCTCAGCGAAGGGAAGCAAAGTACAATCTACTACATCATGAAGAGGAAACCTATAAAAGTATGTCAATAAAGGCAGTACCAAACATGCATTCACTGACTTATAGCTCTGAATCCTACGACACAAATCAACAGCCTAACAATACCTCTTCATAACAAAGCCACGCCAATAAAAACTAATGATTTTGTCCACAACCTCAAGTACACTTACAATTTTCATATCTATGTTGTTACGTGCAACAGAAGCTAACAGCACAATATAGCGTACATAACAAAACATCTCTTAAATTCAGTAATTTGTCTAGAGAAATGCACTAAAACCATCACATTCAACAAGCTAAGCATAGTCACTACACCTCTACCTTCCTTGTCATATTTACGTAGCCACCTAGCCCTAATGTCAGCATCGCACAAGTGAACACCCTTGGGCTTTCCCTTGTGAACCACCTCAGTAACTTCACGCTAGGAAGCTAGAATATATCATTAACATCATCCTTAGAAATTGCATACCTCTCAGCATCGACCGTCTGTACTCTAGAAATTGGAATTAAACCATCAATCAAATAATGGACAAAGTTCTTTGCCACCTTAATCTGAGAATTAATCAGCCCACCAAAACTAATCGCCTCAGTAGCTCCTCTACTTAACTATTAGTGAATCAGCAAATAAACATATTTTTCCAGGTATCAACTACTCTTGAAGCTGTCATTACCACTACAAAATAAAAAATATTCAAATAATAAAACAACACCAACAAAACATAATAAAAAAATAGCATGAACTCAAACTCAGTAAAAAGGTAAATCATAACAATACATCAATAAAAGCAACATAAAAACATCAATAACACAAAACTCAAAGTCAGCAAAAAAGTTTAAAATATCATCACATATATAAAGAAACATAAAAATAAATAAACTCAAAATTACCAAGACATTGAAAAAATCAACACACATGTAAACAAACATCAATGTCAATAAGATAAAATAACAAAATACATAGGAACGTATAGTTCTCTCGGCCTATGTTAAGGTACTTCGGCATCACCTGTGTTGGCTGGCACGACACATGTAGTATCACACGGCCGTGCCAGTTCTTCACTTGTTGATCTTTGACTCCTTCCTCTTCCCAACTCGATTCCATCTACTACCACGTTTTGACTCATGGTCTTCTATCTACTACCATTCTTATGAATGGCCTTTTACTATCTATTAGCATCCTTGCAAATGACCTTGAACAAACTACGTCGAATGCTTATGAGCAATCTACACATGAACTCACAAAAGAAGATCTAGATGCTCTTAAGGACATAGTATCTACTGGATCTAATTAAGTCTACAAAACAAGGGATTTAGATAAGTAAACCAACAATGGTCATCGAAACCCTTTGTAATGTAAACTCAACTAACCCTAGCAATCAACCAATCAAAACGTACTAATGAGTGTGTTAAATTCATTGGTTAACACAAAATTTTAGATGCAGATCAAAGACCTTGAAGTGAAAGTTGGTCAACTTACCACTTCGGTGAGCCGACTCGAGGAAAGAGACTATGAAAGCTACCGTCCCAACCCAAGGTTAATCCACGCAATGTGACCACACTAAAATTGAGAAGCTGGTAGGATATACGAGAATCCAAGAAGGAGGTTGTGTAAGAAGATGACAATTTTTTGGAAAACAACAAGGCCACTTTAGAAAAGATGAAGTAGTCGTTGAGGCTGAGCCCACACGAGATCTCCCTACCACCGAGGTGAAGGTAAACCCTCTGCCACCATTCCCTAGTACTCTAAGGTAAAGGCCAAGGGTGGCATCCAACAAAGATAAAATCTGCTAGGTCTTCAAAAAGGTCGAAGTTAGTATTACACTCTTAGATGTCAATGAGAAAATTCCATCATATGCTAAATTCTTGAAAAATGCTTGCACTAGGAGAAGGACTAAACCGATTACAAAATAAGGGAAATTGAAAGTAGGAGGAGTCACCACTTTAGCTCATAAGAAAATTCCCAAAAGTATGATGGCCCGACATGTTTTCAATCGCTATTTCTCTATATGGTATGTTGATTAAAAATGCTATGATTGACTTAGGAGCCTTCATCAATGTTATCCCATTTAGCCTATATGAGACTCTAAACATAGGTGAACTTAGGGATACTGAGGTGATAGTCTAACTAGCCTATCACTCCCAAGCATGCCCCTAAGGGTATAGTTAGGGATGTTATGATAAGAGTGGGTAATATTATATCTCCGATGGACTTTTATGTTTTTTATGTGATGCACAATGGAGGTGCCTCCCCCTCCCTCAATTTTATTGGGGCGACCATTTTTTAAAATATCAAGGACTAAGATAGATATCTATTTGGGAACAATGACCACAGAGTATGACATTGATAAGGTTGGATTTGACATTTATGTTTCTAAGAATGAATCATTTATTTCTTTTCTTACATGCAATGGTATAAGCTTATGCGATGAATTTGTTCAATGTTATAAGTCTTGCATGATTGATGATAATGAGAGCCTTGATGAGCTCAATGAGGGAACATGTCTTGAGCTTTGACTTTGATGATGATGTTGATGACACGTATGCCATGTATGAGAATCTTTCTATTGTGGATTGCTTTCTTTGGATACTAACATATAGAGGTTGGTAGAGAGTGGAAAGGAATTAACACCTCCAAGACCACCTCCTAAACCCAAGGAAGAGGCTAAGGAGTCGACATTAGCTAAGGTTGGTGATAGTCATTGTGATGATGTGCTACCTAGTATTGAAACCTTGCATGTTCTTTCTTCCTTGAATGATAATTTGATGATATAAATGTTGATTCGGATGATTTTGGTGTTCCTTGTGTTATTAAGAATGCTTGTCTTCCAAATGCGACACTAACATGCAGTTTGGAAGTAAGCGGGCTAAGGAGTTTAAACCTCCTAAACCCTTTCCTATACCCAAAATAACAAGAATGTATCAAGAATTGTGAAGGATGAATTGTTTTGGTATGAGGCACAAAAGATAAGAGGTAATCCTTGAGTGATATGGCCACCCGTACAAAGGGATGTGGCGTAGGTGGAGCCGCATATGGTGATTCTGGAGACCCACCGGTTAATTTTTCTTAGCAGTGAAATTACATGAAAAATAAGTCTTGATGACGACAATAAAGAAACAGTGTTTTATTTATGTTTGAGTAGTTGTGAAATTTGTCTTGTGATTTTTGAGATGTGATTGGTGGTGTTTTAGGAATTTTTAGTCATCGATTTTTTAGCTGGAACAATATTACGCTTGGTTTTTGTGTTTTTGGGTGCAAGGAATTTTGTGATGAATTTGAAGGGATTGAACTTGGCACTGGTCGTGCCAAGCCTTCTGCCGCATGTCTGGCACAGGGCATTCATGCAGCACGGGCTGTGTCACATGAATAATGCCCGTGAAGCCCAAGATATGTAATTAGCTTACACAAGGCCCTTTGTAAAAACTCTCATTCTCTTCCCCCTTTAACCCTAGAAAACCAGTCGCGAAATTGACCATATCCAAGCATGAAATATTCATATCTCCCTCAATTCTCAACCAAATTCAACAAAAAATTTCTCAAAACACTCCCCTTCCAATTCTGCAGAAGCCCAGTGAAAATTGGATCGAGAAATAACCAAAAATTGCCTAAATTTGAACAAATGCAATTTGACCCTTCAATTTCCTTCTCCAAATCACTCGTATATTGTTCCTTTTCGGTGTTGAAGATCACTAGGATTTTCTCCAAAAGGAATTGTGCACAGTCCCCAGCCCAAAATTCATCAAAATTCAGCACCGATTCTCGATTAGGTACCTTGGCCGAACTATCATCTTGAAGAATTGATAATTTAATTTTTTTTTGTTCTTTAGAAATTTCATGTTTAGGACATTTTTTAGAGGCTTGTGTGTGTTTTTTGGGATTGCATAATTCTTGTGGGCAAGTAGTTGATTATCAGGTAGTTTTGTGTTATTGTTTAGGCTGTTAGTTTTTGTTGATTGTGTTGCTATTGTTTTGTTGTTGACATGTCAAGATAGAGAGCTGGCCTCAGTGTTCCCTTCATGGGATTACGGACATTCCGCTCAGAACACATAGGAGCGTCTTGTTCCTGGAGGCCTCATTCGTGGACAAACAGGTCCTAATGGACCTCGAGCTCTACAAACCGATCAAGGTTCTCTTGAAGAGGATCGGTATGGGGGGATTTATGGGGAAGTATGTCCCTGCGTACGCCTGCTACATATTAGATTTCCTTGTCACAGTCAAGTAAAGAGTTAACAGGAGGGGTGACAAGGTGGTAATTTTCCACCTAGGGGACGTGGTACATAATATGACCTACCAGGAGATTTCCTTGTGCTTCGGGTGGAAGAACCAGAGCCAGGTGCCTCGTAGCAATGAGAACTTCTCAGGATTTGGTGTGGGAACATTCTGATATGCCATCAACCAACTACCGAAAGGAAAGCCGAGCAAGAACACCGATATAGTGCATTCGGCACTGAGATACGTGGCGAGGTTGCTGACTATAGTGGTATCATGAAATGGAGGGGACACCACTTTGACCCATGAGAACTACAAGATGTTGTGGTCAATTTTCACAGGGAACGACTTCTGTTATCTCTTAGAGTGCTCCATTTACTAGAGCTACTCGATATCCACAAGGGGGGAGGAAAGATAGCAGGTGGGCATGATATCACTCCTGGATGCTCATTTTAGCCTCTCGATGGATTGGGTTTACGGGCAAGAATCAATACCCCATACACTCTTACCTTTAGTTCCTTAGTAGAGGTGACGATGATTCAGTCGAAGGATGGACTGATCTACTGCCGCTATAAAAACTCCAACTTCATGAGACTTCACCATCCTGCGAGGATTAGACTCATACCATTGTTCACACTTTAAGATCTTCTTATAGATCCAGACTAGGGTGTGAGAGTAGTTGCTAGAGGTTACTAGTAGAGCATGACAGGGAGAAGGCTGAGGAGGATGGGGGTGACAGAGTTCCTATGGATGAGGATCAAGTTCATCCACAACCGGATCAGCTACCTCCCATAGACTACCAGTTCATACAGCCACCTCACGTGGACCATCAGTTTATGCAACCTCCTCCATGAGCAGCAGTTCTTACCACCACCTTTCTTCGGATCGATTAACATAAAAGATCAGCCTTTAAATTCTTTGGGGCAGAGTTCTTGGGAGTTTTAGAGACACAACCATTAAGGTACAACATCTCTCACAACACCGACTTGTTTGGGAAGCCAGTAGACAGAGTAGTCGTCTCAATTTTGAGCTGCCGAGACACGGCATCTTAATGCCTTCCAAGCATGAGTATCGCCCCTGGAAGCATCCATAATACAGCCCATTCTGGGAGCATGTTTCTCCGGGGTTCAGATAGTCAACTTCATCATATGAATTGTAGGGCCAGCCACCGCAGCATGAGCCCGAGTGGATGCATTCTTATGGAGATTCCATATTTTGAGTCCAGTAGGATGTGAGCCACATCACTGCCCATATTTGATTATCATGAGGATTATACGACTTACAGGTTTGACAGGGGTGGATGAGTAATTGTAGTATATGACAATGGATAAAGGTTATTCCACCATGGAAAGTGAAAGATCAATGACCGGATGAGAGCTGTGGGCATCAGAGAGGATCACTCTCACAAAGATCCATATGAACAAGGGCGTGGAGTCAGGTGTGGTGAACGACGTTGAGGAGTTTCAATGATTCCAACCCCTTTTCTACTTTGGTCACATGCTTTGGGGACCATGCAAGAAATAAGTGTGAGGGAGGAAATTGGAACACCTTTATCAATGGGTGGCATCTTTTTATGCCTTCTCGTTTTTAAATTTGGATGATGACTATTTTTTCCTGTTTTCTTTCCCTCCCTGTCTTGAAAAATATTTTCGTTTGGTTTCTTTTTGAAAGCTCATTTTACAGGTGTGAGGGCACCTTTTTGTAGTAATTTGGGATGTTTGATTACTTTGCGTGGTTTGTTTTTTTGTTTTTCATTCTCGTTGTAATATGAAGGCCACCTTTGGGAATTTTGTGCTACAAAATATATATACACACACCCGGCTAAGTAGAAAACCCTAAAGGGTGACTTAGGCAACAATGGGAAATGCCCGGATAGGTTGAAATACCTATACAAAAGTGAGAGGCCAAATGGTGTGGAAAAAGGTGTGAAGTGAGTTTAGAAAAAGAAAAAATTGTAGGATTCTAGGATGAAAACGCGAAAGGGATCCTAGAAAATTGAGAGAAATCAAAAAGTTATCTTATCCTTCCCTTTGATTATCCTTTGGTAGTTCTTTTGGTAGAGTAACTTAGCTTCATACATTCATATTTTGTGAGCTTCCCCTTTGAGTTGGTATGTTGGTTGGATAATTTAACTTAGTTTCTTTGGGATGTGAGAGTATTGAAATTCTTATGTTATTGGGGAACTAGGGTAGTCTAGGTATCACTATTGGATGTTTTGGGGAATTCTTTGCATGCTATGTTTTTCTTGTATCTTTTCTCATTCTTTTTTACTCGATGATGAGAAAAGGTTTAAGTGTCAGGGATTTGATGAAATGCTAGAAGCATGTATTTCCTAATGAATTTAGCACATTTTTCAGTAGCCTTGTATGTTTGATTGCTAGATTAAGTGAGCTTACATTGCAAGGGGTTTGAATATCCATTGTTGGTTTTCTTTTCTAAATCTCTCATTTTGTAGATCATTTAGATCTAATGGATACTATGTCTTTACGAGCATCTAAATCCTATTGTGTGAGCTTCATTGTAGATCGCTCATAAGCCCTTTAGAGTAGCTTAGTGAAGGCCATTATCAAGAATGGTAGAAGATATTTGAAGGCCATTCGCAAGGATAGTAGTATACCAAATGACATGCGATTAATCGTGATAGTATATGGGATGCGTCGAAGAAGAAAGAGTCAAAATCCAAAAATAAGTGAAGATTTGCACTCCTGTGTGATTTTACATGGCCCGTGCCAAATAATTATCCTCTGTTACTAAGTCTTAGCACGGCCCGTGTCCTTTTACGGGGCCCTTGAGCCCTAAAGATCAAGACTCAGAGTCCAGTCTTCCCCCTGTAACCAAATGAGCGGTAGCGCCATCAAAATCCAAGGATTGTGACTCCAGCCTGCGACCTACGTGCATCTGTATGGGTTGCGCTACTCATAAATCCAAATGCACTCTCCACCTGGTGGCCCGTGATATTTTGCATGGGTAACAAGCTCAGTTTAGCCGGGAACCGTCACCAGTCCACAGCCCGTGTGCTTTCGCACGGTCCGTGTCTATCACACAACTCGTGCTGACGTGGATGCTAAGGTTTCCCTTTGTTTTGGTCTTCTCTAAGGCCCATTTCCACCTACTACATTAGAAGAACTATTATACTAGGGTTTAGAGAGTCTTCATTATTTTAATTTTTATTTCCTAGTTTTAAGATTAGGTAGAGAGAGAAAGAGACTAACTCTTTTCTCTTCTTTTAATATTTTCTAGTTTATGCCTGTGGCATTGAATGTAATGATTGAATTCGGTTCAATGTCCATGGATTAGTGTAATTATATGAGGATTTTATTTTTATTCATGACTAGGTAATGATTTTGTGAGATTCTAGATCTTCCTATCTTTTATGTTTATAAATATTCATGATTTATTGGAACTTTACATTCTTGTATGATGCATGTTATGTATATTCTATGATGTACCATAATTCATATGTGATATGTTATCTTGCTAGTCTTGATTACTCATTAGGAATGTCGGGTTAAGCGTATATGAGGCTCGTAAGTACCAGCTTTGTGAGTGCATGCAAATATGATCATAAGTACCATTCTGATCGTTCTAGACTAGCTTGGTTGGATCATTTTATTTCATGTTAGGGAAGAAATTACCCCTAACGGGGTTACGTGGCACCGTCTTTCTAACCTGATAGTAAAAAGCATGATAGCTTGTAACAACTAGGGTCGTGATGTAGCGACTAT
>JAULKJ010023778.1:0-17419 GCA_032355405.1 Rubia balearica
TTTGTTCAGTTAAGTGTTATTCAGTTTAGTTTAGTTTGATTTAGTTCAGTTCAGTTTGATTCAGTTCGGTTCAATTTAATTTAGTTTAATTCAGTCCCGTTCTGTTGGACTAAGTCCACTTCAGTTTGCTTCAATTTAGTTCATTTCACTTTAGCTTTATTCAGTTGGGTTCATTTTGATATAGTTCGGTTCATTTTTGTTCATTTTTGTTCAATTCAGTTCAATTTAGTGCGATTTGGTTCGGTTCAGTTTTTTCATTTCAATTCAGTTTCATTCAGTTAATTTGATTCATTTCAGTTCAGTTTGACTCAGTTAAGTTCAATTCATCTCTTCTTAGTTCTTCTCAACTCTTCTCAGCTCTTTTGAACTCTTCTCAGCTCTTCTCAATTCATCTCAACTCCAATCAACTCGATTCAGCTCTTCTCAACTCTTCCCAACTATTCTCTACTCTTCTCAATTCATTTCAGGTCCAATCAACTCAATTTAGCTCTTCTCAACCTTAATAAACTCAACTCACCTCATACCCGTTTCAACTGAACTGAACAGGATTGATATAAAAAAAAAATCCAAAAATCAAAGTATGCCATAGGAACCAACGAGTACATCGCAATATTTCTAATATTACTTCAAGTACATGTACATCTTGTTTTGTAGCTTATATTATCATTTTCGTGATACATTTTTTTAAAAAAACATTTTTTTAAAAATTATTAGAATTCCATTGTAATAAATATAAACAATCATCAAATCATCATTTTACTTATATTAATTTAAAAATAATTTAATTTAACGGTTAGATGATATAAAACGAGATTTTGTGTTTATTTTTTGTATGAAATTATAATCACAAAGTTTTGTTTTAAATCGACTAACCGTTAACTAGACGGGGTCAATTTATAATTGATGTAACTAATTGATTGATTTCATGTGTGTTTATATTTATTACAACGATATTCTTATAACTTTGATTTTTTTAAATGTATCGCATTGTATACATAATTATAATTTGACCATAAAAGTTATTGAAACAAGATTTTCTATAATTGGTCTAATCAATAGTCGGTGCAACATGAGACTTTCTCACGTACTCCATTTATCCCATCAGTTTTGGTACATTTGCTCTTTCCCAATCAAACTTGACAAACTTTGACCCTAATTATAAAATTAGTATATTTATAATAAAAATATCATGTGAGATATTGTAAGATTTATCTTTAACATCTATTTTTCTAAAGATTTTTTTTTTGCAAAATTGTTATGTGTACCTAGAGATATTACCGGTCAAACATAATTATTGAAGAGCGTGAAAAAGTAAATAGACCAAACCTCGTGGGACAATGGAAGTATAATTTAATATAAATTAAGATTTATTTTCTTATACATTAATGATCCACATATATTTTCATATAAGAAAATATGAAATTACGTTATTGCTATACTTAATTGTCAATTAACTATATAATAATAATAATAATAATTTATTTAACATTGTAGTTTACAAAAAGAATTTAAAATAGGAGGATTCAAAAGTAAATTTACTAAAAGAGTATTTATATAAAATCTAAAGGTTCCAATTTAAATTAGCTATTCAAAGTAATGTTACTTCCGTTACTCTATATATATATCACACTTTCCTTTTATTTAAATTACTTTTTGGGCAAGAGATTTCGATAACCCCTAAACTATTGTCATCGTTCACTTTTGGCCCTGTATTTTATTTGAACACTCTTGACTACTGGACTAACAGAAGTTTTAAGTCGTGCCACTTCCGTCTAGTCAAACTGATAAATTTAACTTTTGTTGACATTTTGAGGGGCAAAATGTCTTTTTCTATTCAACCCAAAATTCTTTGCAATTTATTGCAATTTTTAGGGGGTATAGTTTCTCGAGTCCGTCTCTTGAATGACGATTTTTCCATAAGCTATGGAAATACTTGAGACTTAAGTGCAATTTTACCATAAAAAGATGAAAAAATTCGTAGGTTAGCAATTAAAATTCGGGTCATATTTGGGTTATAAACTATTTGGATAAACTCAAACGCCTATTTGAGTAAACAAGTAACTTACCCCCTCTATCCCATTTTAACTTGCACACTTTAACTTTTGATAATTTTTTTAAAATATTTTTGATCCTAAATATTTTTAATTAAGAATAATTAAAACTTGTGAACATTTGATATTCTGAAAATAAGTATTATAATGAATCTAACAAGGCATTACACAATAGTATTTATACTTTTATACTAATTCAATTTTATGGTCAAAATTAAGAAATTTTGACTAAATGAATAGTTAAATTGCAGTTTGAAATGTGACAGAGGGGTATATGTTTTACTCTAAATCTATAAATTATATTTCACCTAGAGTTACTGTAGAGAATAAACCTATTATTTCATATTTTTCTAATTATTTCCCGTCTACATTCTTATATATTATAAATCATTAAAAATAATTATTATATAAGTTAATTTATTTAATTTTTTTGGAAAAGGGACAGGTTAAATTGAAGAGAAAATCTCCCGTAAGATTAATTTTGAAAAAAATCGTTTCAATAATTTTTAGGGTCAAATTATACTTTCGCAATACATTTGTGTATTGCGATAAAATTCTAAACTTTTTCAAAGTTATGTAAATTTTGTTGCAAAAAAAAATACAAAGCATCAATTAATCACTAAAATAATTACCTCAATTATAAAATAATTTTATATAACAGTTAGTAATTTTACTTAAAATAATTTTATATAACAGTTAGTTGCATTTTGAGGGGGCAAAAGGTCTTTTTCTATTCAACCCCAAAATTCTTTGCAATTTGGAGGGAGTATATAGTTTCTCGAGTCCGTCTCTTGAATGACGATTTTCTCATAAGCTATGGAAATACTTGAGACTTAAGGGCAATTTTACCATAAAAAGATGAAAAATTCGCAGGTTAGCAATTAAATTCGGGTCAACTTTGGGTTATATATTATTTGGATAAACTTAAACGACTATTTGAGTTTTAGTTTGAAACATTTCATATTTAGAGTAAAACAAGTAACTTACTCCCTCTGTCCCATTTTAAACTGCACGCTTTAACTTTTGATAATTGACTTGAAAAATGTTTGATACGAAATATCTTTTATTAAGAATAATTAAAACTTTTGAACATTTGATATTCTAAAAATATATCTGAATATAACAAGGCATTACACAATATTATTTATACTTTTATACTAATTCAATTTTATGATCAAAGTTAAGAAATTTTGACAAATGAATAGTTAAATTGCAGTTTGAAATGGGACAGAGAGGTATATGTTTTACTCTAAATATGTAAATTATATTTCACCTGTAGTTACTGTAGAGTATAAACCTATAATTTAATATTTTTCTAATTAAATCCCGTCTACATTCTTATATATTAAAAATCATTATTATATAAGTTAATTTATTTAATTTTTTTGAAAAGATACAAGTTAAATTGAAGAGAAAATCTCCCACAAGATTAATTATGAAAAAAATATTTCAATAACTTTTAGCGTCAAATTATACTTCCGCGATACATTTGTGTATTGCGATAAAATTCTAAACTTTTTCAAAGTTACGTAAATTTTGTTGCAAAAAAAAGCATCAATTAATCACTAAAATAATTACCTCAATATAAAATAATTTTATATAGCAATTAGTAAATTTAAAGCAAGACTTTGCGTAATTTGATCCATCGAATTATCTCAATATTTTTCGATGAGAAACTGAGCGGTCTAACAACCGCATGCAAAAGTTACTCGCCTGATTAAGGGATGAGCTGACGTCAGTGTGTGTTGGGGATCGGGTCAGAGAATCAAGCAGCGATTTCAGATTCCCGAGAAGGATAGTAATTCAAGGTGACGCTTTCCATGTTTTAATTAATTAAAGCTCCCACAAATTGGGTTGAATCTATCCCTTTCTCTCATTTTCAACCTTTGCGTGTGTCGGCTGGCCTAGCCGCCGGACTCAACGAGTATACATCATTGAAGTTGGATCTTCAATCATTGATAATGTGCTACAATGTTCATTCAATTGCAATTCACCCGTTAACAATTAGTATCTGTGAGCAAATCAACATCAATAGTGGGATTTTTTATTTGAGTACATATACTCCTTTCGATTTTTTAACATTGACTCACTTTACCTTTTGGGATGGTTTTTTAACATTGGCTCACTTTTCTTTTTGGCAAATTTTAGGTTATTTTTATTCACACTATTTAAATTTTACTTTTTCAATGCATTCTCACTCACTAATTCTATCTTTTTAAATTCAAGTGTCAAAAAAAGTGAGCTAATGTTAGTGAATCGAATCAAGTATTCCAATTTCCCAATAGGACAATATTTTCCCATCACCGATTGCTGTAATTGAAAAGTCTGGATTTTGAGCAATTACTACCTCTCAAGGCCTTCTGGAGTTTCGTGGTAGTCGTACGTTCGTTTCATTAATGAGATTGTTGGGGAAAAATCATGTACAGTTGGCTTTGGTCAACTTTGTGTTCCATCTTTAGTGGGTCTCACTTGACAAAGGTATTAGTGGTCACGAATTTTCTGTCAGGAATACTCCTCAAAATCTAATAAAAAGTAGAGGTTTTTATTTGAATTAACTACTCTCACTATTTTGTTATTTATGACACACTTATTATAAATATATATTTTCTTTTATTTGGTATTCTTTCCATTTTTTGAAAGATTCTTTCAATTTCATCCACTCATTCTATTTTTTACTTTTTACATTCAATTTCATCCATTCATTTACTTTAACTAAATCCAAGCACTAAATCCAAACACCTAAATCTGTGGTGGCATAAATAAAAAAAAGGAGGGAGTATTTTCATTTGTTCCAACCAATTATGCACATTTTAACTTTTTTCAATTGACTTAAAAACAGTTTAATCATTAATATCTATAATTGAGTGTAAATACAATTTATAAAAAATTGATATTCTAAAAGTACAATCTATTACGAATTTAACAAGATTACATACAATGATATCGTAATTTATATATCAATTCAATCTTGAGATTAAAGTTATTTTTAACTAAGTGAATAGATCAATTACAGATTGAGTTGAGATGGAAGGAATAGGAGAGTCAAGCCCAATAAAATTAGATCTAAGGTAACATTAGGATTTTGATTTAAATATATCTTTCTTTTATTAAAGCCATCTGTTAAAATAGGGGTATGTATTAAGGTCCCCCGACCCTTATGAATATGAAACAAAACTAGTGGAGGTTACTGCAATTTGTGCAGTGTTAACCCAAATTTAAAGACATCGGGAGGCCAAAATTCCTTGCACTCTCCTCCTGTTGAACATTTTCAAGAAAATATTCCTCCTAAACTCTAATTATTTTCTTTTATTGATGGTGAAGATCACTTTCTGAAGACTAAATAAAAAGAGTAGTCAAGAACTTGTCATCAGGTATTTACTTATCTACAACACAAGTTGTTCTTTTTGATAAGGCTCACAGTAGGAGTCCAAGGACATGTACGTAGCCATTCTGAGTTCAAGCTTATTAAAAGCGGTTCTTTTGGACTAGAAAAGTCACTTTGGGAGTGACTTCTCTGATCGTGCCTTTGATCCTCTGCGATCAAAGGCGGTTCGGGGAACCGCCTTTGAATGACAAGCATCAAAGACGGTTATCAACTGCATTTGATCCTTTGCAGGAACCGCCTGTAATTAGTTCCGATCTCGGAACATTTAATCTGACAGTCGGATTATCAGTGCAGTTCCTAGTGTGTAACTGACTATCCGAACATCATATAATGTTTATGGTTCCGATTGAGGAAATAATATTTGAGTCCTGAGTGCGGAACTATAGGCCAAACAGCAGTAGAAGAAATGTTGTTGCGATTCCGGAACGTCTCCAGGCCTTCATGAATCGTTCCTCCACCGGGGAACAATTTTGGAATGACACTGGTATATTGATGCAGAAGATACATTTTCTGCCGACACAGTTCCGAGTCTGGAACTGTTTCTACGCTTAAAGTCCCAATGGAGGAACCTGAAATTGTTTCTATTTATATATGGACAGATTCTAGTTTCTCACTCGGAACTACGATCAAACAGTATGGTAAAAAACATAAATTTCATTACAAATCGGCTTTTCAAAATCTTCTGCAAGTATATTCAAATTGTACAAAATACAAGTGATGATGACACTAGATATCAAAAATCTATAGACTACACTAATGATTCAACAATCTATAGATAGGAATAGAAGCCCTCAAAAATCCATTCCGCACAACAAAGTCATCTATAATACTAATCTCTCATAATACCACATTGGTATTCCCAATTGAAGAGGAGCATGAGTACACGATATACCTAACCAGGCAATTACTAGCGTTGTTGATGTCATCTTGTGAACAAATCTTGACAACTTTTAGAAAAATCTATGAAACAACCAAAGTTACCAAATAAGAATTGGGACGACAGGTTACATTGCTTAAAAACATTCTAATAACCCCCTTCTTTGATCTCTAGGTAATTCTCACACACATGTGTGTCATACTCTGCTGCGTATAGCATTACGTCATAGCCGCATTCCCATGTATTGGCTTATTTCTTGTGCTATTAAATACAATTTAGATTAGTAACATATAATTACAATAACTGATGACTGAATAAAATTTTGCGACACGAAAAGCTAATCACAACTTGATTTGTATCAGGTTCAACTCCTCATTACCATTATTCCTCCGACCTTCGATAGAGTCACCCAATATTTATCAAATGCATCAGATGGTTGGTGGTGAAGAAGATCTATCTAGTAAACGCGCTTCTTTTCGGGGATAGTATATATTAATCTCCAATGGTCCCTACATCAATGGAGGAAAAAAGTATTCATGGATTACCTTTAAATACATGAATGTGTATCCATCACTTATCAATGTATGGAGAAACGAATAATTTTTATCCGTTTTTCGTAGACTTTTGCAAATATAGTCAACCCTCTCCTGAACAATACACCCGATTTCTTAAGTAAACACTTAGCACAAATACCCTATCCAATCCTTGTCCTTTTGGTTAGAAAAATAATACATGTACCTTCGAGATGGAATTGGATGTCATCAATTGGGGAAAATGATCACAAATTATTAAAAACTTGCACAAAGCAAAATGATGAACTACTTACAATAAGTATAGGAACATTATCGTCTGGTTGACTTGTTCACACCTCCATAGATCTTCACATTCAGTCCATGATGCGATTATTTCTTACTTTTGACTGAATACACATTCATTACCCGTGAATAAGTAAGTTGGTTTCCTCTAATGTTTGACCAAGAAATCATATAAAACCCTCACAAAAGGCTCAGACTCCTTAATAACTTGTGCCAAGGTGATAGGGGATTTTGTAGTCTTTTCCGCCTCAACGATTGGCTTCGATATCATCATTAGTGTCTCCTTCAAATAACGATCTTTGATGGGGTCTGCACAAATGAGGCGATGCGGCCATAGAAGGAATATTCCCGGTGCGGATCCCACTCTCTTATAGTCACCTTCCGTAATTGGTAATAAGACTTTGAGGATTTTTGTGTTTTCCATTGAAACTCTACAAATGCCATCACCAATTGGAATGGAATGATGATGCCACATCTGCTAGTGTAGAATTCCATCGGTAACGTGTAGTGGCCTACCCTTGTCACCTCGATCAATGTACAACCCATACAAATGCGATGTCTACACTGCGAGGGAGAACATACATATTGTAAAATAAATTTGTAATATAATACCTATGAATGAAATATTTTAATTCGACCAACCTTGTTTGGGTTCGACATAATGGCATTGACAATGTTATTTTCTTCATGTGCTGGGGGATCAAGAATGGGTTGTTGGTTCATTTCCATTTCTCCCAGTGAGTGTTGTGATCCTCTAGATGGTGGTCTCAAACCGGGTGTCAATTCATCCAAGTTCTCGGGTAAAGGGAGCCCCATGTGCTCAACCAACATTCTTATCAATAATTTTTGTTACTTTATCCGCTTGTCTCTTACGAGGGTTTTCTTTTGCAAGATTTGGACTCTCGATGGTTTAGCCCGATTATAGGTTTGAACTATCCCAAATGGCTCTCTTTGGGGAAAAATAATCCCACTCCTCTGGCACGACCAGGATAGTTAGGTTTATTTGTAGTCTCACGAAGGATTTGTGCTTACCCTATGGAATGAATCATCCCTCCAATTGGTCTTTCTTTAACTTTACCTTCACACGAAATACGGTACCATGAATAGTAATTAAATGAAATATTACATCCATGAAATAAGAATGAATAGATAAAGTCTTAGCACTCATTCCAAAACTTCGACGATCGAAGGTTTATCATACCCACTCTTTTTGTTTTGACGGCTCTTCAAGTAGAGATCACACCTATCTATCTCGTGCACAACGACCGGAGTGACCGATGACCTCGTCTCTTCCTCGCTTATCCCCCTATAGATGGTAATTTTTACATCCCTTTCAAAATGCTCTTTCACTATTTCGAGGGCTGTTAATCCATATCTACCACGACTCTTTCGATGAGATGTTTTATTTTTTCAATGCATTACTTTGTTTTTCCGCACTTGTGCCCTAGTTTTTTGGATGTCACAACCAAAGTAATATCTAGAGATGAATAAAAATTAATTTAAATCACTTACATTTTCCTCATTATCCAATGTTCTCCTCTTATGAATTTCCCAACCATCCAGTTGAATATGCTTATAAGTCAACCATGGATGATCACCCTTTGTGCTGGAAAATTTGTAATCTCTAGACAATGTTGACTTCTTCCATACCATTCTACATTATAAATTTCTACAGTTTGTCCTAGCTACGATGACCTCCACCGACCTCTCTTTTTCACCATCTTCATTGCCAATTGTATCAGAGAGTCCCTCAACCGAACAAATTGATTGTTCTCGAGTCCTTTTCCTTTACATTATAGTACCTATGGACAATCAATGAATTCCACTTGGAAATCACTATAACACAATAGAATACACAAAACAAAATAGAAAACTATAAGCGGATCATAATAGTACACATCATCTACATATATCTCAGGAAGAAATTTAAAAGGCTTTGTGATTCTTAAGCTAATCACATAAAAAAAACAACACCAACACTTATATTTGTACCTTTCCAACAATAGGTGGGGACTTGATATTGAAATGATGAAGGTGGACCATTAGCTTCACCTTGTGAAAACATAACCAAAATCATAGATTCTTCATGTTGATTCTTAGAATATGTCTTATAGATGAAGAAAAGTAGGGTTTTGGATATTTTGCAATGAGAGTGAGAATCTAAGAGAGATTTGTGAAGAATTTTGAGGAAGAGGGTGTTTGGAATATTTTTGGAGGAAAAAACACGAGGGAACTTATGCTTAAAACAAATGGGTATTATTACCCATTTGAAAACCGCCTTTAATTCCCTATTTTCCTAAAATCCAAGAAATGTGTTCTGAACTCGGAATTGCTATCGGAGAAACTATTCTGAGCTCGAAACTACATCTTTTATTTGTGAAATACAGCAGACTTTGTTCCGAGCTTGGAAATCATTCTCCTATATATTAAAAATTTTGGGGATTGGGTCTTATAACGAATTCAAAACCCTAAATCCCAAAATTCTAATTTCCCCTATATTTGCGAACTCGTAACCCTAACAAATTCTTCTCCTAACCAACTAGCCAATGGGTCCTAGATATTGCGGAGGGAAAATGGGATATGGACGTGGGAATGCCTCAATGAGTAGTCAACAACGAACTCAGGAGCAACCCGAACCGCAAACAGATTCTTCAATCCGGGTGCCAAGCAAAGGTATGTGGCATTCAATCGCAGAAAATGCACTAACCCAAAAGTTATTCATGAATCAAACATCATGGCACTAGGTCTAGGGAATTTGATTAGTAAATTTAAGGCTTCAGGTTTTAACAAGTTACTCATTTTAGATGAACTTGTCCATTGCGACGAGGTTCTAAAATTTTATGATAATTTAGGACAGTGTAGTAGTAATAAGGACCAGAATCGTAAACGGTGTGACAATACCTGTCACAAATTTAAGCCTAGCAAACTGACCCTAGTAAATTGAAGCCTGTCGAGGGGGGCCTATAGAAAATTTCCCTCAACAAAATTAGCCTGGGGTTACAGAGCTAACCCCGTTGTGCCCAGTGGCTATGGATAACAAATATTTCACTAGGTTGGGATCGGGACCAGAAAGGGCAGAGAGCTACGATGTGAGGGTGTTGTTCGCTGAGGATAGGTTGGTTTATGAGTGGATTTGTCAAAAAATGCTACCGTCGAGCGCTCATACATGTGAGCCTACAATAGGGAACCTCATGTTATTATACTACGTGATAGAGAGTGTGAAGCTTAAACTGGGCTGTACGATTTTAATGTATATGTTGAAGGTCGTGGTGGGTAAAGAAAGATATTCCATATGGTGGCTTGATCATAGCGTTGATCACGAAGTGGAAGGTTGTGCCCGTCGACAAACCATTGTAGTTAGAGTACTGTTATGAGGTTTGGTTTGACCACAAACATTTGTTCTTGAACAAAGAGGGTGTATATATATGCAGCGTACACTTCTCAGGTCGTTCGCTAGTGCTAAAAAGAGAGGCAGGGAAGTCGCGAGGGAGAAGGCAGAGGCATCTTCAGCTCATGAGTATTGACAATTTTTCAATTTTAAATATATTCCCTTTTCTAACTTCCTTTAAAATATTTTTGACAACGGTTTGTTTTATTTTACAGGTAGCCGAGATTAATGGAGGAGTACCTTCAAAAGGTACATGTTATGTCTTCGAACTGAAGTTAGTGCTGCTAATACAGGGCTAGCCACGGCCGAAGCTAGGCATGACAATTCATCGAATCGACCGGACTCCATATTGTGCTAACTGATGATAAGGGTATGCCCAACTTCAAACCCAACTATTCAGAGGACGATGAGATAGAGATGAACCCGCTGAGGATGGAGATGGTGATCTTGAGAAGACCGACTCCGAAATTGAAGAAATGTTAAGTTGATTGTTGATGGATTTTAAAACAGTTTGTTTGAATGTAATAGTTAAGTGTTTGAAAACCCCCTGTTTAGGATATTGGGCGTTAATTGTTTGAATGACCATGAGCTCACTTCTTCTATTATATATATTTTTAGATATTGTTCTTCAAAAAGTATTCAAGTCTCCCATAATCTATTTGTTTTAGGTCATAAATTTTTTTCGTAAAACTGCAGGCAATATCTGATGAAATTACCACACTTCACGAAGAGGTTCTGATAGTAGTACTCAATCTTTCATTACATATGGCTTCCCAGAATATGTTTAGAACTTGAAAGCCAATGTGAATAAGTTATGCTATAGAAACGAACGTCACTGATCATCTTCAACTCTCTTTGTCTTTAATATCCCCCCCCAAATATTAGCTAAAAGCTCGGAAAATGTTCTGACACACGTTATATAACCACGAATATATCTGTTACGAGTCTGGAACATATGTTTTGATCTCTTTTGTATTTTCAGGAACCAAAATGATCATCTTCAACTCTCTTTGTCTTTAATATTTTATTCCCAAATATTAGTTACGAACTCGGAAGACATTCGGAGAAAAATTATGAAACCACAGAAATATCCATTACGAGTCAAGAACTTAAGTTCCGACCTCTTTTTCATTTTCAAGAACCAAACTGATCATCTTCTCCTTCTCATTTTCCCCTATATTAGTTACGAGCTTGGAATAGAATCTGACCTCCATTACGAAAGCATAAAAGTACCTATTCCGAGTCCGGAACCTAAGTTCCAACTTCTTATGCTATTTCAGGGAACAATCTGCCAATCTAGACGGTTTGCATATTTTTTTGATAAAACCCATAAAAGGTCATGGCATGGTTCCGAAGTATGAACTAAAATTTGGACCTATGATAAATGACCACGACTTTATTCCGAGCTCGGAACCCTTCATCCTATATTAAAAAAACCCCAAATCACAAAACCCTAATCAATTTCCGAAGGTGAAACTTCAACCCCCTCTCAAATTCAAACTCCAACACACGCGGGAAACATCTCCTCACATTATGTATTCTTCAAATCCATATGCACAGGTCACCATCCGTCATTCCAAATCCATGAGAGGAAGCCAACAAAGGAATCCGGGCTACAAAGCTAGGTTAATTTGTTTCTCTTGAAGCTCAAACTAGTTTAATGCTTTAAGTAATTCAGGAAAATTATTGGATTGCTATGTTATAGATTTGAATGTGTACAAGAGCATATGGTTAGAGGACCCCGTTAGATTTTTTTAAAATCAACATTTCCTTAAACTTATTAGTTTGAATGAACCAAGTTACTTTGATGAGATATGTCAATTTTTGCCAATTTGCACGAGGTTGAGGGTTCGGGTAGTTATTGGACTAGGGTAAACAGGTGTAATGTTGAAATTAACCTGCAGATTATCAATCAACTAATTGAATGCCCGTACAAGGGTCCGGAAGATGTTTACCCCCAAGTGGAGGACGGGCCTTTAGATGGCGTTTATTATAGGGGAGAATGGCCAGTTAATGATGATTATCCCAAAATTGTCCCTATTGGGTGTAATCTGAAATACTTTAAACGCAATCCTCATGATCTAGGTAGACCGGAATCATTTTATCTAACGAACTTGAAATATACCAACGTATTGTGTACGATATAATGGCTTGGTCTATAGTACCCACTCCAGGTCACATCACCAAGCCAAATCACTCGACTCTCATAATGTTCTACTATGTCATTGAGCGGGCCAAAGTTAATCCCATCAGTGCAACTTTGAAGCACATGATGTGTGTAGCTACATTGAAGAGATAATAAAAAATATGCTTTATGGCAACTTGATTACGTTTATCTTACCCGGTGTGAACGGGTTGGCTTTTCATGGCGAGGAAAAGGCTTGCAAGTACTTTGACAAGCAGTACTTTTTGAAGAAAAAAGTGAATATTGTATGAGAACAAGTGGTGTCACCGAACGATAGATGCGGCCGAACCTTACAAGAGAGCAAGGGTTGAACAAGGTACATTTATTGTTTTTAAAATATATGTATGTTAAACACTTATCTTGTAATAATTGTTATTCGAAAAATGATTTTGCAGAGGAGTCTGACCCTAGATATATGAAGACCATGAAGAATTACCTCAGACGTGTTCTCGACCAAGTATGCTAACTCAGGGAGCGTGTGTGGAAGCTTGATAAGAAACAACATACTTATGAGCGAGCATTCAATGAGTCAGTGATGCTACGACTCAAATGATGCTCATCGGTGTGACATGTTGTAAGGCTTCTGTAGGAGATGCTTGGAACTTTGTTTCTTTTGGTTGTAATTTTAACAGTCTACCTGAAGTATTATGTCCTTATCTTAAATTCACCATACTAGAAGAATTTAATTAATGCAAAATTAATTTTTGTTCTTTTCAATTTTTTCCCTAATGTGCATACATATTTTTAATAGCAAAATAGGTAGTATGCATATTATAGCATGGTATTAGGGCATAGGGGAAGCAAGGAATGATGACAATTCTCCAGAAGAGGTTACGAATTCGGAACAACGATCATAGGACGTTACGAATGTGCAACATTGCTCGTCCTTTCAACAACCATGATCCATAATGGTTCCTCATTTGGAACCATATTCGTATCCCAGTTCCAAGTCTGAAACCTATCACATTAGAAGTCACTTTTGCACAACCGCCTTTAATTGTTAAAGGTAATTATTCAGTGAACCGTCTTTTATTCATATTAATAGAAGGCGGTTCGTTCAATACCGCTTTCCAAAGAACTGGAACCACCTTTGATTTTTTCCAGTTACCATAAATAAGAATTTCCGGGCTCGGAACCTGTCCTAGAAGGCAGTACCTGGAAAATTTAGCGGGACCTCCTTTCAACCCTGCTTTTAATAGGCCATTCTCTACTAGTGACAGAATCAACGCATGTAATCCCTACCATTAAAAACCAAATATTTAGCACAAGAGAAACTTCATTATTCTATGATAAATTCTTGATGATCCACTCAACATCAATATAACAATGTAATTACCCCATGCCTTTCCCAAGTTGCTTACGAAATCTCTAGCTGCCCTAATCAACCTGCCTTTTTTTTGTTGGTGGAGTAATCTGTAAATACCTCACACGGAAACCTGTTTTGTACAGACAGGTTGGTGAAGAAAACTCTTGCAATCAAGGGTGCTCATTATGACTTCATCAAGGGATCATTTGACTTACAGAGACTGGAGTTCTGTTTTTCTCCATTCGTCTCCGTATGAATTCATACATAAATGAGTCACGGATCTTATCATCCCATAATATCAGTGTCCTAGTATTTTCCCTTACGAAAAGGAACCTGTAACGGAGATCACCCGTGTCTAATCTGCTTCTTCAATTAATAAGAGGCATTCTCATTTCTTGAATTTCTTAGTTGTCACTACCCACTCTATCTATGCTTTAGTTTAATCGTATTGGTGACGGATGTTTCCACCGTTCTGCACTGGAAGCTCTTTTAAGTGGAAACATAAACAAGCACATAAGCTACCCGCACAACTGGCGCTACTTTTACATCTTAAAGTACACATAAACAAGTATTCCCTATTAAATTCCTGTAGTTTTTTTAACAAATTCAGTTGCACCAAAAAGACATGAAATTCATTTTTTTTCTGAATAAAAAATCCCAACAAACACACAGAAATAGAACAATAGGGTTCTCTTACAAATGGAGGATGCCAGTAGGCCATTTCAAAGCACGTCCTTGGCGGCAGGCCCGATGTGAGAACAAAGGCCTCTCTAAGGGTCATTTTGTCGAACACCTGAACTTCAAACTTCAACATCTGCCCCTGATTCTTGAAGAACTAAACCAGCTCCGTAACATCATCACCAACTCCGAGACTCTCTAAATTCAGGACATCCACCGCCACCGCCACAACCCAAGTAAACACCAGAGAGAAAAAATAATTATAAGGAACAAGAAAAAGCATTAGAAATCATGAATAAAACTAATTAAATCGTTGGCAAGAAAGAAATTACCCAAAGTAGAGAAGGTATTGGCTTATGTCTTTACTCAAAAATCAAATCAGCATTGTTACACAAAAATTCAAAGTGAAGCAAGAGGAAGCGGACCTCGTAGAAGGTGAACAAGTGCGGCTACACTGGAGGTAGTAAGTGGAGGGGTTGGAAATTGGAAAGGCTACCGTCAACCGGAGGCGGTGGTGGGTTTACGCGGAGAGAAAAGCAGAGGATGCAGATACGGTTGAAATATTTAGAACATGTATTTATATGTAATCCAAATTTCTGGCACAACCAATACCTTAGTTTACTCATACTACAACCATTTACCAATAGGCACACACTGTCCACATCAGCAATTTGATGCAGAGAAACAAGCTGACAAACATGCAAAGAAATCAACTCAGAAAGCACGAAAAACTAATTACTGCACCAGTTACTTATAGAGCTGCAATCTTCAAAAAATGCCAAATCTATATATATACACAACATAGTTGTATAACTAAACTGGAAACCTTTCCATTAAGAGAAAGATCATCTACAACTTATGGCTTGCCCTTTCTCCCAGCCTCACAACCTACTCTTTACTCATCGTTAGAATTAAATAGCCGACTTAGAACAAATACTAAATGTGACTTAAAATAGATATTAAACACGTTGTGTGCAATCCAAAAAAATTGCAGTTAAGTAATTGCAAATTTGAAACAAAACCAGTAGAAACACAAAAAAAACTATAATTTAGTGTCAAAATAAATGAATGGAAAAAGAGAATGCCTGGAAAATGTAGAAATCGAGAACAAAAAGGAGAAGAAAAAACATAAAATACAAAGGATAAATTCATACAGATGCATGGACGTGGTGAAAGAGGAAAAGCAAGAACAAGACACCTAGGTTGGCACATCATCGTTTGCCGAAGAAAAGTGACAACGAGAAAACATATGGAAGGCAACCGGTATAGAAGGTGGGCACAGGGGAAGGGAGAGGCGGTTGAAGAAGGGAGGTTAAGGGGTGAACAATTGAGAAAGTAACCGGCTACCTTCGACCATTTTTGTACCTGGGATAGCCGGTGGAGAAATTCATCAGTTGAAGTAGAAGGAAAAAGATGAAGAAGGGAGGAGGTAGAAAGTTAGGCGCGTTGAAACGGGCGACCGTGCCTAAACCGCTACATGAATTAATTTGTGTCATTTCATTCCTTTGGGAAATATTTCCCATTCTTTGAAATTTGCCACAAAATTGACAAAATTTATAGGAATTTTTCATCACGTCAAGCCAGTAGAGACCACTTTCTACCACCTTCAAAGCGGTCATCTTGGCACCAAAGTGCCCACCACATGCAAGAGAGTGACACATATTTAGAATTGAACATACTTCAGGACACATATCCAGATTATTTGATCCAGGAAATGCTTCCATAAATATGGATCGTCCCACACACAGTATTTAGCCTCATTTTCAACCTATATTTTTGGACCTTAGAGAAATTTGAGGGAAATTGGCGGAAGACAAGAAAATAAACTAGATCGGCATACCAAGGGTGAGCCTCTCTAATTGCAAACAAGTATTCATCGGGAAATTCTTCACGGGTGGTCTCCCTCCTAAGTTTCTCAATAGCACTCTCCGACTCATTAATCAATGTCAATCGACTTAGATGGTTGGCCACTACATTTTCACTCCCCTATTTATCCGTCACCTCTAAGTCAAACTCATTCAAGAGAAGTATCCATCTAATCAACCTAGGCTTGGCTTCCTTCTTGGTCATTAAGTGGCGAAGAGCCGCATGGTCCGTAAAGACAATGACCTTCGTACTAAGTAGGTACAACCTAAATTTTTAAAGAGCAAATACCACTGCCAATAACTTTCTAAGTGGTGGAGTAGTTGCATTGTGCATTATTAAGATTTATCGAGGCGTAGTATATAGCATGAGGGATCCTCCCTAACCCTTTGACCTAGGATCTCACCAATGGTATAGTCACTAGCATCACACATAATCTCAAATGGGAGGTCCCAATTAGGGGGTTGAATAATGAGGTCGGAAACAAGCATTGCCTTCAAAGTGTCATGATGTGCTCAATTTATATCCCATTTTTAACACATTCAAAATCTAATTTTGCAATAGATTAGGGACTTAATTGAAAAGAAATTGAAATTTTATCAATTAAGGGGCTAGGATGAATTCATATGTTTTATATCCTAAACTTTTAATTTATGAAGAGTTTTAGATCTTTTTGAAGTAATTGGGTTTGGAAGATATCAAATGTTGAAGAAAAAATTGAGAAACTAGAAGATTGGAAGAAGAAGGCCAATTTTAATTGGTAGAAGCTGATTTTGGGAAGCTTCTTCATTGCGGGCCGCAGGACACTGCTGTGGCCCGCAACCCAGTCAACTATGCTATTCCGCAGGTCAAAAGAGGCACCGTGGGCCCC
>JAULKJ010024085.1:0-17406 GCA_032355405.1 Rubia balearica
TTTAGATACAAAAATAAAAAATGGTTATCTAAACCCCTTATGATGTAAACATACCTAAATCTAGCAATCTTCCAACAGAAAGATATTAAAAGAGATGTTAAATGCCTCAGAAAATACATGCATTTGACGTCACATCAGTAGCCTTCAATATACTACCATCCTTGCGAATGACCTTCGATATGTTCTACCATTCTTACGAATGACCTTCAAATATCTTCTACCACCCTAGTGGATGACCTTCTACAAAAAGATGATAAAAACGTACTCACGAGAAACCTACTATGAGATAAAAAAAGGATTATCTAGGTGCCCATTAATAAAAACTGTCAATTAGTTTCAATTAAGTCTACAGAACTTAGGATTTAGACAAGAAAACCAAAAATGGTCATCTAAACCATTTTCGTGTAAACCCAACTGAAGCTAGCAATCAAACTTCAAAAACTGATAATAAATGTGTCAAATGCATCGGCTAACACATGCATAAAGGGGCACATAAAAAAATACCCGTGTCATCACATTTCTTAGGCAAGTTCCTTTGATTAAGAGTAGCCACTCCCACTATTTTCAATTTTCCTACCTTCTTAATTGGGTTTTTCTCTTTTTAGTGCATGAAACTTTGAAAGATTTAGAATAAGAAGGAACATTTTCAATCAACTCCAAAAGTGGAACGCTAACCTCCACCTTCTCGAAGATCTTGCGAATGTGTTCATCGGTGGTTGAAACTTTCGGCCTTCCCCTAAGTGCACTAGGGAAAGGTCGTGGAGGATTCACCCTCACCTTGGGTGTAAGAATGTCGTTGAAGGGATCATCCTCTACAACCATTTCACGCTCCTTCAAGTCGGTCCTGTTGCCTTTCACAACTAAGTCATCTTCTTACAAGATTTCCTTCTAGGGCTCACACACCTTTTTCCTTCTCCTTAACTTCAAAGCACTCACATTCATCAGATTGCTCTCCAGGTGGTGAGTTTCTTGACTTGGATTTCAAGGTTTTTGATGCTTGAGATAGTTGTAGTCCGGAGATCTTCAATCTCACGCCTTGTGTGCTCCACAAAAACATCTTATTTCTTAGCTAATTGGGAAATAACCTTCAAGATTTCTTCTCAATCCGACTTGTAGAGTGAGGACTTGTTGTTGGAAAACCATTCACCTCTTATATGGGGTTAAGGTAGAGCTTGTCCGCATCGATTATTCCCTTGTACTTGATTCTCCTCGCGCCAACAAAAGTTGGTGTGATCAGAGTACCTAGGGTTGAAGGTATTTGCATTGGGGCCTTGCCCTTCATCTCTTGGTTCTCCCAGAACCCTTTTTGTTGTTTCCCCCTACATAATTGTTGTCTATTTTCACAATTGAAGTCTAATGATTTCACTTCTTCCAAGTTTTCAACCATTTGCGAATAAGTGTCAATGTGATGATCGAGACTACAAATGCCATAAACCTTGACTTGGTGAACTCTCCCTTTCATGAATTCCTTCATCATAGAAGCAAGAGCTTTGACTTACTCCTCTAGCTTGTGAGATTGAGCCGAGACATCCATGGTCTTCACTCAAGATCTAGCGCTAAATTACTCATTCCATTGACAATTTCTTCAAATATTTCCATAGCATCATTGGGAATTTTTACGGCGATGGAACCGTTGCAAGCGACGCTCGCATGTCATTATCCCACAACCCCTCGAAGAGGTAGTATACCAAATCTTCCTCTTGAACAGATGATATGGACAGCTTGCCAATAGCCTCTTGAACCTTTCCCAATACTCGTAGAGGGATTCATTTGCAAACTAAGGCATATTAGAGAGCTGTTTCTTCAGATCCAAAGACTTTGAAGATGGAAAATATTTCTCGAGAAATTCGTAATTCACGTCCATCTAGGAGGTAATGACCTAAAATTTTAGTCCTCCCCTGAGACTCCCGAGAGCTTCATGTTGGTACAAACCAGATGAAACTTTAATAAGTGCTTGTTCAGATCTTCATCGGCCATTCCATGGAAAGTTGGAAAACACTGGATCATAATGCCGCTCTTGAGCACACAGGTAACATTGGGTGGCCAGGGTGGGGAGACAATACATAGGGGTTGATTCTCTAAGTTAGGAGCTATCAACTCTCTAAATGTGTGATTATCCTCCGACATCTCTACAATTGTTTCAACTACAAAAGTTGGTTCTTGTGGAACCCTCACTCTAGTTCTTCTCCTCGGTATTCTTAGACTACCTGCATACTCGTTTAGATAGTGTAAAGTCCCCAAATTCATGGAACGGGTATGTACCATAAACTAGGTTCCAAACAATATTAAACTAAAAAAAACACTAGCATAAGGATTGGAAGTACACAGATAACTATCACAAAGGTTTAACAACAAAAATCAATGAAAAAAAAAACAATACTAACTACTAAACTAACATGCTATGCAAGTTAACAGCTAGATCTTTAGACTAACATCTCTGGCAGTGGCACAAAAATTTCACCCGCCCTCCCTCCCGGTGTTGTTAAACTCGAGAGGAAAGGCTTGGTGTTTTTAAATATCAAAGATAAGAATTTATATTGTTGCTCCCAAATCTACTACTATGCTACCTAAAGGGTAGATAGTGGCAAGACCGAGGTCATCCATAAAGATGTTAGGGATCTAAGAGGTAACTAAACACAACCGTGATCAGGTTGTCAATCCGATCACGATTGGGAATGGTCAGTATTGGTAAAACTGGCTTTGGGGGGAAGAGGTTTGCTAACTACTAACATGAAATTAACAAGAGAATAAACTATGTAAACTTGCATTTGGGGATATTTGTGTAACATGATCGATGTTTTTTTATCCTCGATTTCATCGCATACAAGAACTACATACCTAGTCATGTTTATGGCACGTGGTGTAGTCAATGGCCAACACTTCCACATACCTTTCACGTAGGGTGCATATGTAATCTCCAATGGGTACCACCTCCGTAATTATGAAAATGCAACAACTACCCTGTTTGTTGTGCATATCTTGTGCTATTACGTTCTGGGCTCTACAACACGAATGCTTCTTTCTAGGGCTAAAAAGGTTAAAAGGGTGAAGCACCTTATCGATGGCTCTAGGGTTGCAAAATTGCTAACCCTAGTTTGCTACAATAGCTATCTCTATTCGTAACACTTCAGGCCAATTTCTGGCTAAGCATTAAACCCACGTTGAATCGAAAACCCACAAGCACACACCCATACGATTTCAGACTATCGTTACCCCAAGCACATCTATGCTTCCATCCTCGGGGATATCAATAAGTTTGCCAACATAAGAGTGGACTACGGTGTGTGCCATTCTTAGTGTGACAATTATGAAATTAATAAGAACATGAAGAACAAGCCAACATAATAATCACAAACACCTAGAAATAGGTGATAAAAGGAATGTTATAAAAAACATTAATTCATGTTTACAAATACATACCCCAAGTAAAATAACTACTCTCTAAGCATTAAATCCAAGTATTTCATTATATTAAATTCCTTTGGACAAAAGGAAAAAAAGAAGAAGAGAAAATATTCTAGAGAGAAAGAAGAGCTCTTTTTTTTTCTCCACCCAACTCTTGAATTCTAAAAATGAGCATAAACTTAAACCCTTGTAGACATAGGTCCATATATAGTAGTAGGTAATTTGACCTTGGAAAAGGCCCAAAATAGGCATAAACTTAAACCCTAATAGACATAGGTCCATAAATACAGTAGTAGGGTATTTGACCTTGAAAAGAGGCCAAAACTGGCCTGAAAACCCTAGAAACCGCAAATGATGCGGCCAGTGGAAAGCGATACGGGCTGTGAAGCCTCGTCCTGGTGCGGGCCACACAGTTTGGCACGGGTCAACGACTGGTGCCCCGTTTTGAATTCTGGTTTGCATGCCCCATGTCATTTGGCATGGCCCATCAGCCGGAAGTACTTTTTCTCAATTAAAAGGCACGGACCATGTCAAATTTCACACCCTGTGGCTGGTCTTCTCATTTAGAACTTGAAACGACGTGGATCGTGTGAAATAATGATGTATACATCCATATTTATCCGTTGGAGTGAATTTGGGATATGGGCAGCACGGTTCGGTACGGCCGTACCTAGGGGCTATGGTACGCCTTGTGTTGGTTAACACGGGCTGTGCTAGCCACCCCTTGAACGGGTCGTGCTATATTGGGTTGGCTTGTCCCTGTGCTTTGTGTCGGGCAATCGGCCGGCCAGCTAATTCGGCCAGTCGATGCCATCTTCCATTTTTGAACTTCGATTCCACCTTTTTGGATACAATTTCATCTACTACCACACATTTAGGTCCGTGATATTCGATTTACTACCATCCTTGTGAATGGCCTTGAATATCTTCTATTATTCTTTTGAATAGCCTTCAAATATCTTCTACCAACCCTGCAGATGGTCTTCTACAAAATGATGTCAAAATACTCATGAGCAACCTACTTGTAAGCTCACAGAGGAAAATCTAGGTGCTCGTGGATACAAAGAGTCCATTAGATTCAAGTAAGTCTACAAAATTTAGGATTTAGATAAGAAACTCAATAATGGTCATCTATACCCTTTGTCGTGTAAACCTAACAAACAATAACAATCAACCAAATGAAACATTATAATAAATGTGTCAAATGTATTAGTTAACACTTGCATTAAGGTGCTCATCAAAGTAACGTGCAAGGATAAGTTAACTAACTCATTTAACCTTATTCCAAAGCTACCCTATTTCCCCCCAGAGATGTAATAATCTCACATCTCTCACTCTCCTGAAAGAAGCTAAAGTAACCTATCCACCGAAATAAAACCAGTAAAAAGGCAAGGTGTATATGGTAAGTGTGAAGCAAACTTCGCGAAAAGCTGTAGATGACAATCCAAGAGGTGTTCAATTTAAAGTTCCATTTTCTCTCAATTTTTCTCATTTTTCCTATGAGCCCTCTCGAGTTTTTAGCATAGCATTCACACATGTTGAGCTCACCTCAATTTTTTCCACACCACGGACTCTTATTTTTCCCTAAGTCGCCCTTTCTAGTTTTTGACTTAGCCATTTTTTTTCCCAAAATGTTTTACATTTTGTGTAGCACAAATTGCCCAAAAGATAGGCTTCATACTACATAAATATGATCAAAACAAAAAATTACTAACACCACCAAAGTTTTCCAAAACATCCCTAAATGAAAATGACACCCTAAAGAACAGAAACACACCGCCAAACTGTATCCAAAACACCCTCAAACAAAAATGACACCAAAAACACAAAGGAATATCGAAGAAGACTCCTAAGTGCCTAACTACTCCCCCCCTCACAAACACTTGAACCGTTCATTGTTCCCAATGCAATGAAAAGATAGAAATCATAAGTGAAAAAGGGAAAGGTTGTGGAACTAACTCTTAGGACCCCGAAGGTCCCTCCCTTAAGAGTCTCGAATGTGAATGAGTGTTTTTGAGGTTCTCCAAAGTGAAGTGAGAATGAGTGTTTTTGAGGGACTTGAATGAGTTAGATGATTCCTTTGGATAATGGAATGTACTACGAACTTTTAGTTTTAGAAAATCCATGCTCCTCTAAAAGAGGGTGGTTTAGGATGGAGGTACAAAGAGATAGGGATGGCCTAATTAAAAATAGAAACTTTAGCGGACAAAAGTACCCCTTAATTAATTCCTAAGGTAGGTGGTGATGTTTAGTAAAGTATTATTTACATCAACAATGTAGGGGATAAAATATTTGCTAATTTAGTGGGCCAAAAATGCATGTTTTGGATAAAAAATTGAAATTTCAAAAATCTGCATTTTGTCCCATCTTCAGCCTAACACGAGGCATTAGCAAAGCCTGAGGTATTGATAGGCTCATGCTGACTTGGTCTAGCACCATCCGGTCTCATGCTTCCTTGGTCTAAAAAGAGCCAGCCTCATGCGGCCTTAGTCTAACATGAGCAGTGTAGTCACACAACTCGTGCTCCCTCAGTTTCTCCCTTTCTCTACTACTTTTTTCCACCCAAATTGCCCTATTTCCTCCTAACTAAGAAACATGAAACTTTATATTTAACAAGTAACACAATTTTCAAAAAAAGAACCTTTGTCATACGAAAACACACAAAAATCTAGCTACTAAGAACATCAATGCAAATCAATGAAAAAACACCGTATATTTATTGTCATCCTCGCGAATTATTTTTCGTGCATTCTATTTAAAACAAACCTGATGTTGGGTCTCTATAGTCACCATCCGTGACTCCACCCACGATGACATCTTTGTGGAGGGGGCTCCACAAAGTGTCACCCTTATCTTTGCGCTAGTTGCTCATCATGAAGAAAGTATGTTCATCCATGGAAAACATTGAGTCCTTAGACATGTATTCGGGACTGGAAGATGGTCGAGGGGGTTTTAAGCCCTTTCAAATTTCCATAAAGAATATAAGGGATCACATTAATAGATGCACCCAAATCAATAATCGTATTTTTCACCAATTTTCCACTTATGGAAATATGAATAAATTCCGGGGTCATTGCATTTCTTAAGTTCCTATGAGCTAAAGTAGCTACTCCCCCTATTTTTAATTGACCTAGTTTCTTAGTTAGCTTATTCCTCTTCCTAGTACATGCATTAATTGAGCATAAGGGGGAACATGCTCAATCACTTCCAAGATACGAAAGCTAACCTCAATCTTTTCGAAGAATTTGTGAATGGGTTCCTCATTGGTTGGTACCTTCGGCCTTCCCTTAAGTTCACTAGGTAAAAGTAGTGGAGGGATTACCCTCACCTTGGTGGTGGGCAGGTCTTTATAGGGCTCCACTTCTACAACCATCTCATGCTTTTCAAAGTTGGCCTTGTTGCTTTCTACAATCAAATCATCTTCTAGTACAATCTCATTTTTGGCCTCGTGGACCTCTTTCCCGCTCCTTAGCTTCAATGCACTAACATACCTTGGATTTATCTCGGGTTGGGAAGGCAACATTCCAGATCATCTAGCCTTAAGTTGGCTCACTGAAGTGGCGAGTTGGCCAACTTGGACTTCTAGATTCTTGATACTCGAAAATGATCCAGTGTCAAGCTCCCCTATTTATCTCCTTGTCCACTCCACGAACATGTCACTCTTCTTGGCCAATTAATCTATTGCATCCTAGATCTTCTCCCGGTCTGAATTGTATAAGGCGGTGTTGTTCTTGTGAGACCTTTTTCCCCTCGGATAGGGTTGAGGTTACGGTTATCCACCTCGGTTGTACCCTTGAGTGTCCTTGTGCCGACGAAATTTGGAGTGATCGCAGTATTGAGGGATGAAGAAATTTCAGTAGGGGTCTTATCTATCTCCGCCTTGGTTTCCCTCGGAACCCTTGTTGTTTACCCTAGCAAATTGTTTCCTATTTCCACCAATTAAGTCTAATGATTTCACCACTTCAAAATCTTCGACCACTTGCGGACATTTGTCCGTAGAATGATCAAGACTATATATGCCACACACCTTGACTTGAGCTCTCCCCTTCATAAATTCTTTCATCATCGAGGCAAGTTCTTGAACATGCTCTTCCAACTTAGGAGAGTAAGTCATCTCATCTAAATTCTTCACACGGGATCGGGTTCCAGATTACCTTGGCCCGTTGGCCATTTCTTCAAACAAAGCCATTGCATCCCTTGGACTCTTCACTACAAGAAACAACATATTTTACCTCGGTTCTACAGGATTTTTACCTCCGTTTTCAACCCTAAAGAAACCAAGGTAAATGTAGGTGCAGTAAAAAGTATATATTTTTACCTCGATTTATAACCGAGATAAAAATAATTTTTACCATGGTTTTTCAGAAAATAACCGAGGTAAAAAGTGACACTAACCCTAGTGGGTGCGATGTCGCACTAAATTTCAAAGACCGCAATAAAAAAAGTTTGGAGTGATACTCGTGTGACTTCGCACAGAATTGCAATAACTATTGGCACGACATTATTGTGACGTCGCACATTGCATATCCAAAATTTTAAAAAACTACTTAAAGCATAATCGACATTGATTCTGTTTTTGGTACTTCTCAACCGATAGTGAAACATAGAGAACCGATTCTACAAAACATATATTATACAAAAAAGAGAGGTTTGTTATTATTTTGGGGTGGCGAAGCCAGACTGAACAGGGAGCCGGAGAAGATGTCAGAGATCCTGGAGGAGCAACTGGATAAGACATTGAAAAAGGGTGGAGAAGGGCGGATTTGGTGTGGCCGGATAAGTCTGATGAGGATGGCATGGACGAAGAAGATGCCTGGGAAGGCCGGATATATAACACAGGAGGCAACCGAATGAAAAGCCAAAGAAAACGGCAGAACGGTGGCGGTCGCTCGCGGAGAAAGAGAATACAGCTGGGAGTTAAATGAGAGAAATATTTGGGTTATGTTCAAGGAAGGGATTCTTCTACTTATATTCTATGGTTTATTTCACTTAGGGCTTAGGCTTTTTGGGGTGATTTGTTAGTTACTTTATGAAGGAAATAAAGATATTAATGTGAATATTGTAGTATTTCTTTTTTTTTCTAAAAAAATGAAGAAAATTAGAATACAACAACTTGTATACGGGAGTAATTTAATTTTGACTTATTTTATTATTAATTTTATGGATTTGAATATTATAGACGTTATTATTGTTACAATAAATTTACAAAAATATTTGACGCCATAATATTTTTATATGGCTACTATTTTTTAATAATTTTTTTAAAAAATTTAATGTAATAATATGTAATACTCATAATGTTACATTTTTTATTCATATTAGTTTAACTAAAATAATAAGGTATAAAATTTATCTATTGGTAGTAGTTGAACTTTATTAAATTTTACAAAAAAATTTACGATATATATTTACTATTGAATAGGAAGATATGGTAATAATATTAACTAAGAAGAAATGGAATGTAAGAAGAAAATTTTGAATTTATCCTCAGATAAAGATTCAACCATCTTTTAGTTGAAAATCAAAACTTCTCATCATTGTTTGTATACATAAAGTCAAGTAATGGTTGACTGGTGATTAGTTTAAGCCATGCATTTCATTAAACATTTGTACATGGAAAGTCAAGTAAGGATTGATCATTGTTTAGTTAAGTTATAACCTTTCCATTAGTGTTTATATATGGAAAGTCAAGTAAGGGTTGACCGTTGATAAGTTAAGTTCTAACCATTTCATTAGTGTTCATGTAAGGAAATTCAATTAAGTTTTAACTTTTGATTAGTTAAGTTCTAACTATTTCATTAGTTTTTATGCATGGAAAGTCAATTAAGAGTTGATTGTTTATTAGTTAAGATCTAACTATTTCACTAGTGTTTATGTATGCAATGTCAATTAAGGGTTGACCATTGTTTATTTAAGTTACAAAATTTTCGTTAGTGTTTATGTATGGAAAGTAAAATAAGAGTTGACTGTTGATTAGTTAATTTCTAACCATTTCATTAGTGTTTATATATGGAAAGTTAATTAAGATTTGGCCGTTGTTTATTTAAGTTATAACCATTTCATTATTGTCTATGTATTGGAATGTCAAATAAGGGTTGATCGTTGATTAGTTAATTTCTAACTATTTCATTAGTGTTTATGTATGGAAAGTTGATTAAGGGTTGACCGTTATTTAGTTAAGTTATAACATTTTTCTTAGTGTTCACGTATGGAAAGTCAAGTAAGGGTTTACTGTTGATTAGTTAAGTTATAACCAGTTCATTAGTGTTTATGTATGTAATGCCAAGTAAGGTTCAGCGTTGATTAGTTAAGTTCCAACCATTTCATTAGTGTTTACACATGGAAATTCAATTAAGGGTTGACGATTAGTTAAGTTCTTACCATTTCATTAGTGTTTATGTATGTAAAGTTAAATAAGAGTTGATCATTAATTAGTTAAGGTCAAACCTTAATTATTAGTGTTTATGTATGAAAGTTTAAGTTAATGGTTGACCATGACGAAAATTTAATAAATATTAAAGTTTTTGAATTTATTTATGGACATGTCAAATCGAGCGAAAATTATGCGCAGTTAAAAGTATAGTTATCTTTTAAAAATTCAAAATAAATGGTGTTGCATAAAAAATAAAATTATTTTTTAATTTTGTTAAAAAATAAATTACATTATTAATACATATATATTATTTTAAATCGTGTATCGCAAGGGTGTTATCTAGTTATTCATAGACTTATAAGTATTTGCAAAAGTAAAGTGCGACGTCGGCCACAAAAATAGCCAGCGTCGGTAAGCGAAAAAGTAGTGCGACATCGGTAATTTCATGTATGCGAGAGGGACGTGCGATGTAGGTCACAATAATAATTGATGTCAGCAAGCAAGAAATGAGCGCGACGTCAGTCGTTCATGTCTACGAGAGTGACGTACGACATTGGTCACAAAAACAAATGACGTTGGTAAGCCAGGCATGCGTGCAACATCAATCATTTAAGGTCAGCGAGAGGGACTTGCAACATCGGTCATAGTAATAAGCAACGTCGTTAAGGGATAAATGCATGCGATATCAGTCATTCATGTCTGTGAAAGTGATGTGTGAAACCAGCCACAAAAACAACCGATGTTGGTAAGCAAAACATGCGCGCAACGTCGGTCATTTCAGACTTTTTATTTTTTTAAACCGAGGTAAAAAATATTATTTACTTCAAAAAATAAAGGAACCGAGGTAAAAGGGGTGAAGTAATAGGTCATTTTTCTTGTATTTCTTATGGGCTATGGAGCCATTGCAATCCACATTAACTATTCTCATATCCTCGTCACAAAGGCCTTTGAATAAGTAGTACACCAAATCACCTTCATTGAATGGATGGTAGGGGAAACTCTCCAACAATCTCTTGAACCTTTCCCAATACTCATAAAGGGATTAATTTACAATTTGCAAAATGTTGGAACGATGCTTCTTTAGACCTGCGGATTTGGAAGCCAAAAAGTATTTTTCAAGGAACCTCATTTCATGTCCATCCAAGAAATGATACACCTGAGCGGAAGATAATAAAACCAATCTTGGGCTTCATCTCACAGTGAGAAAGGAAAATATCTCAAATTTTTATCTTCTTCCATGACTCCGGTCGGCTTCATATTGGTGCATACTAGGTGAAATTCCAACAAGTGTTTGTTCGGGTCTTCACCGGCCGTCCCATGGAATTTAGGTAGGGATTGGATCATTCCACTCTTCAGTTCACAATTCATACTTGGTGGAAAATGTGGGAAAACAATGAATAGGTATTAATTCTCCAAGTTCGGATACATCACCTCCCTAAGTGTGTGATTGTCCTCCGCTATATCTTCAACTACAATGGTCAGCTCTTGTGGAACCCCTACTCTAGCACTCCTCTTCCTTCTTCTCCAACCACCTGCATTTTCCCTTAGGTAGTATTGAGTTCCTTGGTTCGTGGTACGAGTATGTACCATAAAATAGAAACAAGATATCACCCAATTAAGAGAAAAACTATCACAAACAATAAAAACAAATAGACTAGCTATCACAAAGGCTCGGCACTAACCCACCTCCTCATGGCATTGCTAATAAATCATGGGAGGTGTACTAAACCGAGAGGAGGCTAAGTGTGGTCAAAGATATAATTTTTATTGTTGCTCCCCAAAATTGGTAGATAGTGGAAAGTACCAGGGTCGTCCACAGAGATGTTAGGAATATAATAACCAACTTCACACAACTGCGATCAAGTGGTTAATCCAATCATATGATAGGAATAATCAGTGTTGTTAAAACAAGCATTTGGAGGGGGGATTTACTAAAACTACTAGCGTGCATTTCAACAGAGAATAAATATATAAAATAGCACCTGGGGAATATGTGCTTAACAAGATTAGTGTTGTTTCGATCCTCAATTTCATCACATAAAAGAACTATAAACCTATTATAGTGTTTGTGATACGTGGTTTGGTCGATGGTCAACATTTTCCCATACATGTCACGTAGAGTGCGCATGTAATCTTCCATGTCATCACCTCCGTAATTAGGGGAGTGAAACAATGGTCCTGCCTGCTGTGCAGATTTAAATCTCTCCCGTGCTATTACATCCTCGGAACTACACCACAAATTATTCTCCCTATGCCAAAAAAGGAAAAAGGTTGTGAAACACCTTATCGATGGCTCTACGGTTGCAAAACTAACCCTAGTTTTCTACTTTAACTATCTCTTCCCATAACCCTTCGAACAAACTTTCCATCTTACTAGTTCATGGTCGATAGTAACATTGACTTGGTAACCCACGTACAGACACCCACACGGTTTCGTAATATTGTTACCCCAAAAAAGGCCCAAAAACCTCAGCAGCCACAATTTACGCGGCTTGTGGCAAACGGTATGATTCGTGCAGGCTCATGCGAAATGAGTCGTTAGCTATGGCATGATCCGTGAAGCCTTGTACAAGGTAGCCCACACGAACTTGCGCAAGCCATTCCAGCTCGTACAAGGTTGTGCGAAAGGATAGACACGACTCGTGTATCCTCGTACAAGGCAGCTTGCACGGACCAACATGGGTCGTGGGATAGTGTAATCTGAAACATCTGATTTGCACGTCCCGTGTCATTTTTGCTTAGACCATTGACTGAAATTACTTTTTACTCAATAAATCAACGTGGACCCTGCTATTTTTCACACCCCATGGACTGATCTTCATTTTTGGGACTTGGAACAGAGCAGTCCGTTCAAAATGAGACGATCCCCGCCCATATTGAGGAACTGGTGTAGCGGCACGCACTAAGGTGCATGGTCTAGTAAAAGCCTCTGTACGACCAATGTAAAATTGGCACGAGCGATGCAAGACATTTGAACGGGCAGTGCATGGCTGGTGTAAGCCCTGTTCAAGGATCGTGCCTGCCAGCTTTGCTTGCTCCGCTAGGGATGAACCGTTGATCCGATTTGAGAGTTCTTGAAGTCAATTTTATAGTGCTCAAGAAGATGAATCCAATGGTATCATCCACAAAGGCTTATTCTTTTTTAATTATTCCCAGAACTCCGTCCAACTCTCAGACTTAAATTCCTCCGCTTCTTTGTCTTTCGTTCTCAGCTTTCTTGAACTTCAAATCCATCTTTTCCTGGCTCAATTCCTTCTACTATTATGCGTTGGAATCCGCAGCCTTCAAGTTACTACCATTCTCACGAATGGCCTTCAATATCTTCTACAATTCTTGCGAATGACCTTTAAATATCTTCTACCACCCTCACGGATGGCCTTCTACAAAATAATGATGAAATGGTACTCACAAGCAATCTACTTGTAAGATTACAAGGGAGAATCTAGGTTCCCGTCAATACAAAGTGTCCATTAGCTTCAATTAATTCTACAAAACTCGGGATATAAACAAGAAAACCAATAATGGTTATCTAAATCCTTTGTCGTGTAAACCTAACAAAAAGTAACAATCAACCAAAGAAAACATGATAAGAGGTGTGCCGAATGTATTGGTTAACGCATGCATAAAGGTGCACATCAATCCCCCCACACTTAAACCTTTACTCGTCCTTGAGAAGAAAAAAAAAGATCCAAGAACAATGTAGCATGTAGAAATAAGTTAACCGACACATTAAATTTATTCCTAAGCTACCCTAGTTACCTCCAAATATTGTAAAAATCCCACAACTCTCACTCTTCTAGATGATTTTAAAGTAACCTAATTACAAAAAATACATAAAAGAAAAAGTGAAAAAAGGGAAATTAGAATGATAAGAGCTAAACTAGCTTACTTCACCAAAGAAACCGCCACAGACAAACCCAGAGATGTTGATGAAGAAACTGCAAAAGATGACCAAACAATGTTCAAATTTTGTTTCAAATTTCTCTCATTTTGTCTAGGAGCCTATTCGGGTTTTCATCCTAGCATTCATACATGTTGAGCTCACCTCTCACCTTTTTCCACACGACCTCTCATTTTTCTTAGGTTTTTGAACCTAGTAAGGCATAGCCTCTCATTTTTACCAAGGTCTTTCGACCTATCCGGGCTTTCTTCTCATTTTTTCCTAAGTTTCTCTTATAAGTTTCCAACTTAGCCGGTTATATATATATTTCATTTTTTATTTTTTTGTGTTGCACAAATTTCCCTAAAGGTAAGCTCCTACTACAGAAAGATCATGAAAAATAAATAATTTCACCACCAAAAGAGTTCATGCAAAATAACTACAAAAACGTGCCCTCATGCCTAAAAGCAAACAAGCGACCAAAATTTCACAAATCCTATTGAGGGAAAGTACCAAAAACAAGGGAAAAGTAGTCATAAAAATACTTCTCATCCATACAAATAATAGGCCACCATGAAGGTATTCCAATCCCTCTCCTACACTTAGTTCATGCATTGTCCTCAATGCATATGACAAAGGTGAAAATGAAGGGTTGAAAATATCGAAGAATCATCTCTATCTCTTGTTTTGAAATTCATCACAAGGATTCCTACAAAAATAAGAAAACCTAGAGTAGCACTGTTCCACAAAAGAATTTGGTGAATATCATTTCCAAAAATTGCCAACAAATACAATCTAATTACCAAAAAATTACCAAAACCTACCAACAAAAATGAAAAGCAATGTTTCTTTATTGTCATCCTCACAACTTATTTGTAATGGCAGAGTTCATTCTTGGATTTTCTCACCAAGGAGAGGATTGCTCTCCTTGTCTACTCCCAAAATTCCCCATTCTAAATAAGGTTTTAACCTTTGTTCATTGACCAACCACTTGATGCCATGCACTTCATCTTTTACCTTTATTGCTCCTTGATCATTTTACCTTGGTCACCACATATGGACCTCTCCACCTTCACCACAATTTACCCGCCGAGATGGCAAGACAAGGATTTTTATCCCCAAAAAAGTCATTCTTCACCATTTTCTTATCATGTTGTGCTTTTGTCTTTTCTTCGTAAATTAGTGTGGTGTCATAGCACTCGTGCCTAAACTCTTCCTGTTCTTGGAGTTGGTCCTTCATATGTTTCCTGGCTTCACTCAAGTTCATATTCAAGCGTTTAACGGCCCAGTGTGCTTTGAACTCAAGTTAGACCAAGAGGTGGTATCCCTTACCAAAGAGACTCCGAAAAGGTGACATCCCTATGGGTGTTTTGCATGAGGTCTAATAGGCCCAAAGTGCATCATCCAATCCTGCACTCCAATCCTTTCTTGACGAGTTTACTATTTTTTCAAGGATAGTCTTGGTTTCCCGATTGGATATTTCTGCTTGGCCATTTGTTTGTGAGTGGTTGGTTGTGGATGTCCTATGGCCCACTCCATAATTTTTAGCAAAGCTCCTATGATTTTATAACAAACGTGAATACCTCTATCACTCATTATGTTCCAGGGTATACCGAACCGAGAGAAGATGTTGGATTTGAGTAAACTAATCACGGTTGCTGCATCATTTTTCTTTATTGCTCTGGCCTTCACCCATTTAGACAAATAATCCACCACCACTAGGATATAAAAATTTCTATTGGAATCGGGGAAAGGACCCATGAAATCTATTCCCCACACATAAAAAATTTCAACCAAAATTGAGAGAACCTAGGCCATCTCATTTTTTAATGAGATATTTCCCATATTTTGGCGCATATCACAAGCTAGAATGAACTCTGAGGTATGCTTTAACATGTTGAGCCAATAAAGGCCACATTTCTCTACTATCTTAGTGGTTCGCTTATACCCTAAATGCTCACCTACGTTGGAAGAACCGGAAAGTCTAAGGATTGGCTCCAACTCATCTTTGGAAACATGCCTCGTAATCTCTTTATCAGAGCAATGTTTCCAAAGGTAATGCTCATCCAAAAAATATTCCTTCACCTCAATCAAAAGCATGTCCTATCTGGTTTGATCGAAGGAGGGGAAAAATTCCCCTATGGCAAGGTAGTTCACTATGTCAGCATACCAAGGTTGGCTAGTTGTCACACCAAACAATTGCTCGTCGAAATTGTTTTCCTGAATGTGTCCCAACTTAGCCTTTTCCTGAGTGGAATCTGCTCTCAAGGGTTTTCAGTCTATTCAAATAGTCTGCCACTACATTCTCACTTCCCTTTTGTCTTTCACCTCAAGGTCAAACTCACTCAAAAGAAGTATCCACCTAATAACCTTAGGTTTTACTTATTTCTTAGTCATCAAATAGTGGAGAGCTGTATGATCAGTATATACAATGGCCTTGGTGCCTAAGAGGTACTGTCTAAACTTCTCAAGTGCAAATACTACGACCAATAACTCTTTCACCGTAGTGGAGTAATTACATTGAACATCATTAAGAGTCACTGACGCATAGTAAATGGCACGTGGGACTCTTCCTACCCTATGGCCTAACACCATTCCTATGGCATAATCACTTGCATCGCACATTATTTCCAAGTGAAGAGACCTGTTTGAGGGTTGAATAATAGAGGCAGTAAGAAGCACTTCCTTCAAAGTGTCAAAGCTTTTCTACCTCATCAACAATAAATTCAACATCCTTTTGCACAAATTTGCATAAGTGATAAGAAATTTTAGCAAATCCTCAATTAAATGCCGGTAAAATCTGGCGTAACCTAAGAATGACCTAATGTATCTCACACAAGTGGTGTAGGGAAGGGAATTTATTTTGTCTACTTTAGCCTTATCCACTTCTAGACCTTGAGCTGAAACCACATGGCCTAGAATAATACCCTATTCTATCATAAAATGACATTTCTCATTGTTTAAAACAAGGTTAGTGTCAATACACCTTTCTATCACAAGTGCCAGATGATGTAAGCATGAGTCGAAGAAGTCTCCATGAATGGTGAAATCATCCAAGAAGACTTCAACGAAGTGCTCGATAAACTCCGAGAATATGCTAACCACGCATCTCTAAAAGGTACCCGGGGTATTGCAAAGACCGAAAAACATGCAAATATAGGAAAAAGTGCCAAAGGGGCATATGAAGGTTATTTTCTCTTGGTCCTCCAGATCGATGGCTATTTGGAAATATCCTGTATAGCCATCGAGGAAGTAATAGTGGGAGTGACCGGCTAATCTTTCCAACATTTGGCCGATGAAAGGTAAGGGAAAATGATCCTTGAGAGTTACCATTTTTAAGTGGCAATAATCAATACAAACTCGCTACCTGTTTTGAATACAAGTGGGGGACAAACCCCCGTTCTTGTTCTCTACCACGGTCACACCCCTTTTTTTGGCACCACTTAAGTGGTACTCACCCATTTACTATCGAAGATAGAATATATCACCTCTGCTTTAAGTTGCTTTAGAACTTCACCTTTAACTACTTCCATCATTGGCTGGTTTAATCACCTTTGAGGTTGGCTTATGGGTTTTTCATCCTCCTCTAACAATATATTTTGCATACAAGTTGAGGGACTTATACCTTTGATATCGGCTAAAGCCCAAAATATGGCTCCCTTAAATTTCCAAAGAACCTTATCAACCTATCCTCTTGGTCACTAGTGAGCCTACAAGAAATTATCATCGGTAATGAAACGCTCTCGTC
>JAULKJ010024186.1:0-17404 GCA_032355405.1 Rubia balearica
AATGACAAAGCCTTTGGGGCAATGGATATCTGCTTCTGAACCTCTTATCTATCATTGAATCCACAACATATTCACTACTTTAACTACTTGTTGTGAAGATAAATATTTTATCCTTCTTTGATAGTAGTTTACAAGAACGAATTCGACATCTCTCGTTAAACCTCACTAATGACTCCTTCAGTCAATCAACGCCTAATTGTATCCCATTAATGGCATTACGTACGAAGAATCAACAAGCTTGCTAGCACTTATAAACATTACACCGTGTCTAAGCATTGAACCAATTCATGCATTTACACAAGATTAGCCAAGAATGTTCAACGTTCATAACCCTCTCCCATTTTCTACACAGAATAAACATGATAAAGAATTCGACATTATCACATTCATCTAGAATTTATCAAATCATCGACCATATTAGAAGCTATAATTCATGCTCTTGGATTCCATATCAAAGGAGAGGAAAATTAGCTAATTTCTCCAAACCCTAACAACTAATTATACAAGCAATTCATATACTCAAACTTCCAACACCATTATTATATTCAAAAACCAAATTCTAAGCACAATAAATGCACAATAGAAAAGGTATTAAATAGATAGAAAGAATTCTATAGGCATTGATAAGGAATCTTCAATCCATTCCTCCCAAGGAGATTACTAGCCTAGATAATGAAAACACATAACTAATCTACAAAAACTAAGAAAAGAAGCATAAGAAAACTAGGGTTTCAAACCTAGAAAATCGCAGGAAGAAGAATAGATTTGAAGAGAGAGGATAGGGTTTTGTATTTATAGTACAAAAAGAAGGAAAGATTTTGTCCACTAGTCTGTCGCGACTCGCGACAGGGTCGTCGCAACTCGGCACAGAGCCTAAATTCAGCATCTTGATTTCTTTCTTCTTCTTGTCTCAAGTCCTTCTCTTCACATCACTTTTCTTTAATCCCTATAGTAATAAAAGCTCAAAAAAAGGTCTTAAACTCTTCAAAGATAGTCTTCAAAATCTTCAAAGTCTTCCAACATTTTCCTTGTCACACAAAATCCCCTAGAAAAGGTAATAAAAGCGTAAAGTCGCCCTTAACTCATCTTAGAGAATTTCAAGGCAAAATGCTACATTTAGATCACAAAATTGTACATAAGTGAATCCAAAAAGTCCCCAAAATAACCGTATAAAATGGACACATCAGTCTACTAGGGTTTAAATTTGGATAGTCTTAGTTTCGTTCTCCTTATTTTTCTAAGAGTAGATAGATAAAGGAAGGGACTAACCCTTGTTTCTTAGTTTTATTTTCTCTTTGTTTTACTCAAGGGTATTGAATCCAATGGATCAATTGGGTTCAATGCTTAGGGTGTAGTGATTTATCGTGGGGATTTATATTTGTATTCATGACTAGTAGTTATTTTGTGATTGCTTGTGAATATTGTGTTAACTTGGGCCTTACATTATTTTTAAATGCATGATTGATATACTATGTCAGCATACACCTTAGTCTACTTTCATTATTTGGAGCACTATTGTTGTCCTATAGGGCTTGTTGGCTAGGGTAATAGGGGAAGTGATAAATTCGAGATCGTGTGAGTGTATGTATATGGTTCGTGTGCACCGCTCCGATGACCGTACGCTAGTTAGATAGTAGCCCGATAAGAGGACACTATAGTAGAAGCAACTAGGGTTCGCATAATTCGACTCTTTTCGTCACAACTCTAAAGTCATCACAAAGTGCTGATCCTTTTTCCTCCATGGGCCTAGGGAGAAGCATTCATAGTGGAGTGAATGGGGCGTAATTATTTGCAGGGGATGAATAGAACTGCACAGCGGCGGGCTGCTGTTGCACTTCCCAAATCACGAAAGTGATGTCACTAGAAGAAAGTGAGAGCACCATTATATGACAGATAGTGGGAAGTGCTAACTACCGATCACACTATGTGACATAAGTATTAGAATAGGTTTAAATGTCTTGTACTTGATTTGAATCTAGGATTAAAATATAGTGATGGTCATGTAACACAAATACCCCAAGTCCTAGTTCGATATAGTTTACTTTCTTGTCTTCGCAAGTTTGTAGTTGTTAGATAAACACCCCCCTCCCAAACCCTTGTTTTGTGACATGAGCTATTCCTGACACGTGATCAGATTGACGAACCGATTGCGGCTTTGCGTAGTTAACCTTTAAAGTCCTAGCGTCTCTGTGGACGACCCCGGACTTTCCGCTATCTACCCCTTGGTATTTTAGTAGTAAGAATGGGAGCAACTTAAAAATATTATCTTTGAAATTCCAAATGCTTCGAGGGTTAAAATTCCATCTCCAAAAAGGTTGACAATTTTTAACGACCCCACGGAGTGTGGATCAAATTTTTGCGCTGCTGCTCAGTAAGCAAGTTTAAAGATTTGGATGTTAACTTGCATAGCTAGTTAATTGAGTAGTTAGTGTCTTAATTTTTTGTTTTTATTTTATAAATTTGTTGTTTTTTGGTGTTGAGCCTTTGGGATAGCTATTTTGGTTACTCCTAATCTATTTGCTAGTGTTTGTCTTTGGTTTAGTATTGTCTAGTTTGTGGTTTATGGTATATACCCATACCACGAATTTAGGAACTTTACACTACCTACCAGATAAAGCAGATGGTCAGAGAAGTAGAAGGAGGGGAGCTAGAGTGGAGGTTCCACAAGGACCGACTATTGTAGAGACTCTTCAAATGGTCGATTACAATAGGAAACTTAGAGAGTTGAAGGTTTCAAACTTAGAGAATCAACCCCTATGCATTGTCTTCCCACATTTGCCACTGAATGTGACTTGTGGGTTGAAAAGCAACATGATCCAATGCCTACCTACCTACCGTGGGATGGCCGGTGAAGACCTAAACAAGTATTTGTCAAAGTTTCACCTAGTGTACACTAATATGAAGCCACCAGGAGTTTCGGAAAAAGATTACAACCGTATATCATTTCCTTTCTCGATGAGAGATGCATCCAAGGATTGGCTATATTATCTTCCGCCGGGGTGCATCACTTCTTGGATGGACATAGAGCAAAGGTTCTTTGAAAATTACTTTCCAGCTTCCAAGTTTGTGGGTCTAAAGAAATAGCCTTCCAACATATTGCAAATAGCGAACGAGTCCCTTTCTGAGTATTGGGAAAGGTTTAAGAGATTGTTGGCGATTTTTCCCCACCATTCATTCAAAAAAGGTGATTTGGTGTACTATTTATTTCGAAGGCCTTTGTGACGAGGATATGAGAATGGTCAATGCGGCATGCAATGGCTCCATAGCCAACAAGAGCCCTAAGGATGCAATGGCATTATATGAGGAAATGGCCAATGGTATAGAAAATTTGGCACCCAATCCCGTGTGAAGACATTAGATGATCCCGCTCACTTTCCTAAGTTGGAAAAGCAAGTTCAAGCACTTTCCTTGATGATGAAAGAGTTTATGAAGGGGAGAGCTCAACAAGTTAAGATATGTGGCATTTGTAGTCTTGATCATCCGATCTACACATGTCCGCAAGTAGTTGAAGATTTTGAAGAAGTGAAGCTTCGAACTTTAATGGTGGAAATAGGCAATTTTCTAGGGGGCAATAACAAGGATTTCGAGGATACCAAGGAAGAGATAGGCAAGACCCCTACACAAATTCCTTCAATCCTTGATACCACGATCACCCCAACTTTTCGTGGCGTGGGGAAATTCAAGGATACAACCGAGGAGGGACAACCTCAGCCTTAACCCAACAAAAGGGGAGAAGGGTCTTCCAACAACAATACCGCTTTGTAAAATTTGGACAGGGGGGAGATCCTAGATGCAATATCTCAATTGGAAAAGAAAAGAAATATGCTCGTAAAGTAGACAAAAAGAGAGATTGAGGAGCTCGGTACTAGAGCCTTTTCGAGTATTAAGAATCTCAAAGTCCAAGTTGGCTAACTTGCCACTTCAGTGAGCTAACTTGAGGCTAGGGAATCTGAAAAGCAACCGTCTCAACCCTATGTTAATCAACGGAACGTGAGTGCCTTGAAGTTGAGAAGCAGGAAGGAGGTACGAGAGGCTGAGAAAGAGATTATGCAAGAGGATGAATTAATTGTGTAAAACAACAAAACTAACTTTGAAGAACATGAGATAGTTGTTGAAGAGGAGCCCTCGAAGAAGCTTCCCATCACCGAGGCAAGGGTGATTCCTCCACCACCATTTTCTAGTGCTATACAGGGAAGGCCAAAGGTGGCAAACAATGAGGCACAAATTCATAAGGTCAAAGTTAGCATTCCTATTCTTAATGTGATTGAACAAGTCCCCTCTTATGCTAAATTTTTGAAAAATTCATGCATTAAAAGAAGGTTCAAACCAACTAAGAAGTAAGTCAATTGAAAATAGGGGAAGTTTCCATTTTATCTTATAATAACATACCTAAGATGTGTAATGACCCCATAAAGTTTTCAATCCCTATTTCCTTAGGTGACAAATTGGTGAAGAATGTTATGATTGATTTAGGTGCCTATATTAATGTGATTCATTTTTGCCTTTATGAAAACCTTGACATTAGTGAGCTTAGAGACACTAGGGTTATTGTCCAACTAACCGATCACTCCTAAGTTAGCCCTAGAGATATAGTTAAGGATGTCATGGTTAGGGTAGGCATTTTAGTGTTTCTAGCTGACTTCTATGTCATTGAAGTAGTGCACGATGGTGGTGCACCCCCAATATTATTGGGAAGACCTTTCCTAAAAACATCAAGGACTAAAATATATGTTCATTTGGGAACATTAACCCTAGAGGATTATGTTGATATTGTTGGATTTGAGATTTATAACTCTCGTTCACTATGATTCACCTATTTCCTCTCTTATGTGCATTGACATATCTCTACATGAGGAACTTTTTTACCATGATGACTCTTGCATGACTTGTGAAAATGAATGCCTTAATGAACTCCGTGATGAGAGTGATGAGAGAAATCATATCTTGAGCTTTGATTGTGATGACAATGTTCATGACACCTATGCTATGCACAAGTTTAGTGATGATCACTCTATTCTGGATTATTTTTCAATGCTCACTAACTTGCAACAGCTGGTGGATGGCGAATCCTTGACCACATCTTAAACCCAAGGACATGGCTAAAGGATCATCATTAGCTAAGGTACATAATTTTGATTTTGATGAGGTATTTCCTAATATAGAGACGTTGCATGTTCTATCTTCGTTGAATGAAAATTTTGATGATGCACATGTTGATAAGAATGATTTGGATGTTCGTTGAGAAATTAAGGATGCTTTACTTCCAATTGGAGAAAGAAGCTGGTTAACGAACTCAAACCTCCTAAACCCCTTCCTACTTCCAAAATCAACAAGAATGTGTCTACCATTGTGAAAGATGAATGTGTTTGATACGTATCTCCCAAGGTGAAGGGTAAGCCCAAGGTAATCTGGAGACCCGTTCTTAGGGACATGATCATGGGTGGCGTCAAGGATGGTGATTCTGGTGACCCACTGACTTGTTTTTAATTAGCCTTTGAAAGTTGCATGAAAAATAAGTCATGAAGATGACAATAAAAAAAACTACGCTTTTATTTTATGTTAGTATTTTTTTAAATTTTTTTGTAATTTTTGGACTGTGTTTGATCTTTGGTGATGTTTTTAGGGATTATTAGTCCTTAGATTTGGCTAGAACAATACTATACTAGGTTTTGGCATTTTTTGTGTGCAGGGATTTGTGATGAAGTTTGATGGAGCAAGGCTTGTCACAGCCTCGTGCCAATGCAGGCCAACACGAGGCTATTTTTCAAAGCACGACCCATTCCAAGGCACGTTAGCACAAGGCGTTCATGCAACATGGGCCGGGCTTTTTGAATGCCGCCTGTGCCACCCAAGCCCACCAATCAAAATTCATGATCCCTCTTATAAATTGCCTCGTTCTTCACCATTTTCTTCATCTTTCTTCTTCCCCAAAACCTAGCAAACCCGAAACACAAACCCATTTTCTTCACCAATTTTATTTCCCTCATAACTTCCTCAATTATTAACTGAATTGCCTCAAACTTGTCCCAAAATCTTCCTCTATCCATCCTTCACAAAGCCCATAACAAATTGCACCCAAAAACATTAAGAATTTGTTCATATTTTGAAGGATTCAGTTCCGTCACTTCTTCAACTTTTATCCCAAAGTTAAAGAATTAATCCATTCTGGGTATTGGAATTTGTCGGAATCCATTCTAGGAGGAGTCATGCACACTCCATGAGCTTCAATAACCGGATTTTGTCTCCAATAGCCACCATAGGTACATGGCTGAATCCATTTTGAAGAAGTTTGTAATTTTATTTTATTTTTTGTAATTTTTGGATATTGCATGATTATGACCTATTGAATGGGCTAGAGTGTGATTATACCTTTTTGTGGGACATTTTGAGTGTGGGGTAGATGCTGAGATTTGTGGATAGCTATTGTTGGTGTTGTATACTGTTTATAATACCACGTAAACAGAGAGCCAATCCTAGCGAGCCATTTATGGGGATGTGCACGCACCTCAAGGAGCATTGGGAACGATAGAGCATCTTTTGAGATGCCCCATCCTTGAGACTAATTCTATAAATGAACGGACCCTAAATGAACTCAAACTCTACAAACCAGTCAGAGTGATCCTGAGGAGAATAGGACTGAAGGACTTCACAATGAAGTCAGCCCCCACTTATACTAGATACAACCTAAAGTTTTGGCAATTGTCAAGCCTTGGGTGAACATGTTTGGTGGAAAGATAGCCAGGTTTCATCTGGGGGACGTGGCATATGACATATAGGGAGATAGCTACATGCTTCAAGTGAAAGCATTATACTGAGGTGGATGGATATGCCGAAGACAAATTGGGCTTTTATGTCTGTATATCCTGACCCGCCATTCCCGACGGTAGCGGGTGAAGGTGAGCAAGAATAGTGATATAGTGCACCTGGCACAAAGAAATGTTGTAATATTGTTTAGTATAGTGGTGCAATGCCATGGGGAGACCACCACTTGTATTGTTTTGTTGAGTATAGTTTTTCAATTTTGTGTGCTAATGTTGATTAAGGACGTGTATTGCATCATTCCTAGTTTATGGTAGATACCCGTACCAGTAACTTAGGAACTTTACATTGCTTACTAGAAAACATAGAAGGAGAAGGAGAATGGTGAATGAAGTGGTTCCACGGGAACCAAGTTTTGAGGTTGAGACTGTGTACATCATGGCGGAAGATAACGGGATACTTAGGGAGCTGATGACTTCTGATTTGGAGAATCAACCTCTATGTATCATTTTCCCACCTCTCTCACCAAACATCACTTGCGAGTTAAAGGGTGGCATTATCCAATGCCTATCGATATCCCACGGGACGGCTAGCAAAGATCTGAACAAACACTTGTCTAAATTCCACCTTTTTTGCACAAATATAAAGCCTCTGGAAGTCTTCAAAAAGGACTGCAACTTGAGATCCTTCTTATACTAACTCTGAGATGCAACGAAGGATTGGTTGCACTACCTTCTGCTCGGATGCATAACTTCATGGATGGACATGAAGAGGAGATTCCTTAAGAAGGTCTTCCAAACCTCTAAATCAACCGACCTGAAGAAGCAATTGTAAAAAAATTATCTGTTTCTCAATGAGACTCTTTATGAGTATTGGGAACTGTTCAACAGGCTTCTCGTGAGTTGTACCTATCTTCCTTTCAAATACGGAGACCAATTGTATAACTTCTTATAAGAACTCTATGATGACAACATGAGGATAGTGAACACCATATGCGAAAAGAGTCTGAAAGACGTTACGGCACTCTCTGAAGAGATGGCCAATGGGACACGAAAGTTTGGAGCCCGGCCGAGGTCTAAGGTGATAGTCAAGCCAACTCATTCCCTTAAATTGGAGGAGCAATTCTAAGCTCTTACTCCATAATGAAAGAATTTATTAAGGGGAGAGTTCATCAAGCGAAGATGTGTAGAGTTTATAGCCTAGACCACCCGACTTATAGGTATCCTCAAGTGGCGAATGAGTTTGAGGAAGTTAATCAACAATTTGGTAGAAGGACAACTACAAGGGTTATGAGAGAACCAAGGAGGAGACAACCAAAATCAAGAACCCTACACCAACATCGTCAACCCCCACTACCGTGACTACCCTAATTTTTGGTAGCATGATAACCAGCAAGAGCAAGGAAATGTGTGTAGGGATGGACAACAAGGATACAACCAGGAAGGTGCTCCACCACAACCCTACCTAAGGGATGTGGGAACTTCAAACAACCGTGGGGGTCATTTACAATTATAAGTGTGAGGAATTGATGGATGCCATTGTTCAAGTCACAAATAGCAGTGAGATTATCGTGGAGAGGACTAGGCGAGATATTGTAGAGTTGGGCACAATGGTTTTCTCAAGCATTAAGAACCTTGAAGTTCAAGTTGGGAAACTCGGTTAGCCAACTAGAAGCAAGAGATTTCAGCAAATTACCTTCCCAACCTGAAATCAATCCATGGGATGTGAGTGCTCTAAAATTTTAGAGTGAGAAGAAAGTGAAGGAAGCCGAGTGGGACATTGTGCAAGAGGATGATCACATGGTGGAGAAAAAAAAGTCAAGCCTTGAAGAGAAAAAGATACTCATTGAGAAGGAGTCCGAGCAAGGTCTCTCTACTACTAAAGTGAAGTAAGTCACCCCTCAACCTCCATTTCTGGAGGGTTTAAGGAGCAAATCAAAAGTGGCATTCAATGATGACCAAATCCGTGAAATCTTCAAGAGGTTTGAGGTTAGTATCCCACTTTTAGATGTGATTGATAAAATTCCTCACTATGATAAAAAATTTAAATTCATGCACTAGAAAGAGACCTAAGCCATTGAAAAAGTAGGGAAATTGAAAATAGGGGAATTAGCCACTGTATATTACAAAATTTATCCTAATATTTTACATGATTTGAGGTTTCTATTCTTTTATGATTTATTCCATGATATTTTTTATGATGAATCCATGATTTCATTCATAGTATAATATCATGCTAGGATAAAATGCTATTTTGGGAGTGTTAGATTATTTCTATTGTATTTTTCAGACTACCGGGGAGATGAGTGCATTCCTTATACCTTGAGAATGCTGAGACAATCGTTAGACTTTTCTAATTGGCTAGTTGTGTGGTAATCGCATGTTAGGAGCCACAGACCGGGGGTCGTTGTATAGAAATTCCTAATCGGGGAAACGCTGGCTTACCCCAATAATTGAGTGTTTGTAGTTTGTAGAGACTAAGGTTTTATCGACTCTAGAGTCATCACAAGGCACTGATACCTTTATCTCTCTAGGCCTAAGGTTGGTGTCCATAGTGGAGAACCCGAGATGTATTAGGCTCACTCTCATATCTAACAATGTTGTTGTGGAGGCTTAAATTCCTTTGACAAGAGGCTTTTTAGCAACAAAAGTGAGATTACAGGGATGAAATGCAGAATCAAAAGGATTGGAGTGCATCCCTAATTACGGAAGTGGCGAGATGGTTTGAAGGGAGATGAACCTCTGTGTGACAAACAATGGGAATTCCCAAAAATCTCCACACTATGTGACATAAGCATGGGATTAGGTTTATATGTGATAGAATCTAGGATCAAATCCCTAAATCGGTCACGTTATGCAAATACCCCAATGTTAGTTAATCTAAAGTTTACTTCTCTTTAATTGCATGTTAATAGTTGTTAGTTCACAACCCCTTATTATCTGTTTTGGTATATCCCGACACATAATTGGGGTGACGCCCGATTGTGGGTTGTGTCTGGCTAACCTTTAAATACTAGTATCTCGAGGACGACCCCAAACTTGCCACTAGCTTCTTTATTGTAGTTAGCAGTGAGTAAGGGAGAAACACTATAAATTCTATCTTTGATCAAAGTGCCTGCAGGCAAAAATCCATTTGAAATGACCCCGCGGGTGCGTGTCAATCTTCCTTTGTAACGATTGTCCATATAGTTGTCCATGTATCAGTAGAAGACTCGAGAGCTACTACAGCTCCCACTTCTTCCATTGGAACTGCGCGTTAAGGAGTTACTCAAAACTACAGCCATTAGTTTGATTTTCACTTGATCATGAACTCCTCACGTCAGGAAGTGAGCTACTAGAATATGAACTCTACTATCATCCAGGGCGTAGAAAAAGCTAAGAATGAACTTTCATTGACCTACGGGCAGGGGAAGCCCCATTGAACGAAAAGATAAACTAATTTGTGTAAGCATAAAAGAGCTACCCTGACTAGAAAAGAAATCTCATCTCCTTTCCAAAGAACGAACCTTTGCTGAAATATCAGTATATTTAGTTTCATATACAGGAGTATAATAAGTTAGTTTGTACTCTTCAACACCAACTTTGACTGTTAATTTTTAATTTAAATATGACATGTTGAAAATACATTGAAACTTATCCTTATTTTTCAATAAAACACAATGCGTATCGCCATGAAATTCTTCTAATTATCCACTAACCAAAATGACTAGCGTGGTTAGAGTGTACAAAAATAACTAGATAAAATATGTTTTAATGAGTTGACTAAAATAGGTAAATTTAGTTGGGGAATAAAAAAATGATCCTGTGTTTTTTGTGAATGTATCAAAACAACCCCGAGTTCTATGAAAGTGTTGAAACAATTTTAAGTGTTCGTCGAATGTGTTAAAATAATCCCGAGTATTCATTAAATGTTACCATTATGTCTAACTGATGTCAAAACTAATGCCAAAAGTCCAAGGGAATTTTTGCACTTTCAGTTCGAGGTCATTTAAGTACTTTCAAAAAATTTGAAATTGTTTTATCACCTTAAAAAAAAGAGAAAGTCTTAAAAAGGCAACTTGTCCATAAGGACAGGCCAGGGACTATTTTCTAAAATGGTTTATTTGTAATTAATGAAAAATTAACCTTTTAATTGTATTATAAGTGTGGTTCCTCTTTCTTTTTTGCAGCTCTTCTTCTTCTGTCTCTGCAAAAGTGGTATCTTTTTTTCTCCAAGATTTCCCTTTTCTCTTCGACAATTTCTCAGCCTTTTCTTTGCCTCTTCTCTGTTTCTCCATTGTTGCACGTTTCTTCGCCCCTTCTCTGTGATTCTTCGGCTTCTGATTTCTCTGATTCTTATCCGGCATTGTTGTTTTGTTTCTTCATTGGTTGTTCATCGTTCGCAAGATGAGGTATGTCGTATATCTAGGTTTTATTTTCGATATTTGGTATGTTCTTTGTTTTGTTGAGTGTTGATAAAAATCATTTAGAGTGTTTTTAGTTTCCATGAGCATTTTTTGTAATATGATTTTGAATTGTCATCTTGTTGTTAAAACAAACTTATCGATTGTTCGTCTTGAATTACGTGTTGCATTTGTTTACTTATATGTTGCAGCTGTTATTATCCAACGCGTACCTGTTAGTTTTACTATGAATGATTTTTCTTCTACTTTTTTTTTTCTCATTTTTTGTTTTAAATTCCAAGTTGCATCTATTAACTTCTATGTTAGTATTCAATGCGTGCTTATTAGGTGTACTGTCTATGACTTTTTTTTCATTTGTTGTTGATTGTGTGTTTTGAATAATGAGTTGCATCTAAACTGCAATTTTTTGTAGATTTAATTTAAGCTAATGAACATTTTGTATTCAGGGGCACCTATATCTTCCTCTTTGATCTCATTAGTAGGTTTCTCGTGAGTATTTTTTCATTTTCTTTTGTAGAAGGCCATCCACGAGGGTGGTAGTAGATATTTGAAGGTCATTCGTAAGGATGGTAGAAGATATCGAAGGTCATTCCTGAGAATGGTAGTAGATTGAAGGATACAGACTCCAAAGTGTGGTAGTAAATGGAATTGGGACCAAGAAAGGCGGATTCGAAGTTCAAGAAGGCCAAGGGGAGGGATCGTTGTTCGAGGTTGCATGGATTTATGGGAAAATACAATAATAATCATCCTTTTAGAATGTCACCATTAGATTGTCTTCTCGTACACTATAAAATTGACTATAAGAACTCCCAAATCGGACCAACGGTTCGCCCGTAGCGGAGCAAAGAAGTTAGCCAAGCGAACCACCCACGGTCGGGGCAGACCACACAAGCCCGACACAAGGCCAAAGCCAGCACGACCCATACCACTTGCACGACCCAAGTTAGGGAACCTCTGCACGTCCGTACCACTTGCATGGTCCATGTCAGGGAGCCTCAGCACGACCCGTACCACTCCACATGAGTCGTGTATAATTCCAGCACAAGAGATCTCTGTTTTGGCTAGCCGTGCACTCCAAGTCATCTTTTCACTCCAAAAATTGGCTAAGTATGTGAGTGAGACGTTCCGTTTTACACGGCCTGGGCCGTTTCAAGTCACAATGCCAAGATCAACCTATTCATGTGCTAAGGTTTATTTTTTAATATTTCTAGATCTACCTATTTTCATGTGCTTTGTGATTATTATGTTGGCTTGTTCTTAATATTCTTGTAAATTGCATGATTGTCACACTTTTTTGGCACAAAACTAAGTCAACTTTCATATTGGTGCACTATTTCTACTCCCCGGTTGAGGAAACCTAGATGCGCTTGGGGTGACGATAGTCCAGAACTGGGCTTGTGCACGAAGGTTACTGTAGTTAATTATCACAATCGACCATGCTCTAGTTAGCAGAACAAAGAGGTCTGAAGGGTTGAGGGTAGAGATAGATTAGGTAGTAAACTAGGATTATTTTGTTGATACTATAGCCATCGATAAGACGACTACTTCTTTTGCCTTTGTAGGCCTAGGGGTAGTTCGTCCGTGGTATTCCGCCTGAGACTTAATCGCACGGGGGAGAATTAGACCTGCGCAATGAGCCAAAGCTATTGTTGCAGTCTCCTAGTTGGGAAGGCTAGGATGATGGAAGATTTTATATGCACACCTCTATGTGACAAATAGAGGGAATTTTTTACCATTGTCCGTACCACGTGTCACATGCACACACACACACAGAATATTGTTTAATTCTTGTATTTGATGAAATTTATGATTGAAATGACATCGACCATGCTACGTAAATATTCCCCGGTTGTTAGTTTATGTTGTTAATTCTCGTGACCAATTGCATACTAGTAATTGTTAGTACAAATTCCCCCCACCATGACTGTTTTCACAACACTGTTTTTCCTAAGACGTGGTCGGAATAAAGATCTGACTAGGGTTCATTTTAGTTGATTATTAGATTTCTAACATCTCAATGGATGACCCCGGTGATTGCCACTAACTACCATTATTAGTAGTATAGTAGTAGGAACGGGGGTAACATACAAATCTTATTTTTGACCCATAATAACTCTTGCAGCCTCCTCTCTTTTTTAACGTCTTGAATTATGAGTTGCATTCGTTTACTTATATGATGCAGTTATTATTATCCAACGTGTACATGTTAGTTGAACTGTCAATGACCTTTTCTTCTTCTTTTTTTTGCTGATTGTTCATATTGAATTTCGAGCTGCATCTGTTTACTTATACGTTGCACATGTTAGTATTCAATGTGTGTTTGTTGGTTGTACAGTCCATGACCTTTTATTTTCATTTGTTGTTAATTGTTTATTTTAAATAATGAGTTGCGTCTGTTTATTTATATGTTTCTCTGTTATTGTCTCGTGAGCACTTGTTAGTTGTGTTGTGTACGACTATTTAAAAAAATGTTGTTGGTTGTTCATTTTGAATTAGGAACTGCATCTGTTTACTTACATATTGCATCTGTTAGAATCTGGGAGGTCATCACCGCACCTCTCAAAGTTATGATTTTTAAGCCATAAATGCTTCTTAAATACAATTGATTAGATAATGGCATATCCAGGTCGTTCACAAAGAAGAGGGATTTTCCTGAGGGTTTTCACATGTAACGGTGAATACTATGATAGATATAAAGATATCCATACATATATAAAAGCTTATAAAGAGGGGGGTTTTGGGTTGGTTTTTCTAAATTATCAATTTAAAGACAAGTTAAACTAGCAAACAAGGTAAATCTACCAAATAAGCAACAACTAATAAGACGATTTTAAACACAAATTACGGAACCATGGGTTCAATTGACTTCAACTTCTAAACCTCTTATCTACCATAGAACATATTACCTATTCAATACTTTTACTACTTGTTGTGAAGATAAATCTTCTATCCTTCTTTGACAGTAGTTTACAAGATTGAATTTGACATCTCTTACTAAACCTCACTAATGACTCCTTTAGTCGATCAATGCATAAAGGTGTCCCATTAGCGGCATTAAGCACGAAGAATCAACAAACTTGGTAGCACTTATAAACACTACACCGTGTCTAAGTATTGAACCAATTCATGCATTTATACAAGATTAGCCAAGAACATTGAACGTTCATAAACTTCTCCTATTTGCTACCCAAAACAAACATGATAAAGAATTCGACATTATCACATTTATCTAGCATTCATCAAATCATCAACCATATTAGAAGGTTTAAATCATGCCTTTGGATTTCATATCAAAAGAAAGGTGAATTAGCTATTTTCTCCAAGACCTAACAAGTAATCATACAAACAATTCATATACTCAAACTTCCAATACCATTAATGTATTCAACATCAAATTCAAGCACAATAAATACACAATAGCAAAACATTAAATAGCTTCATACCAAGTTCTCAAGACATGAGCTTGGAAGCCTTAATCAATTGCTCTCAAGACTAAGTTTAGCTACCAGAATCCATATTAAACAACAATAGTAATTCAAATATGAAATCAAGAAGAAAGAAAGATGAAAATGGAAGAAAAACTAGGGTTTTTGGTTTAGAATTCGGGAGATAATGGTTGTTGGAAAGAGAGAAGGATAAGAGAGTATTTATAGTACAAAAAGTCCAAAAAACATATCTGGACAGAGGACCATCCCGAGACGGGCAGAGTAGGCTGCCCTCACATGTTGTCTTCTTTTTTGTCTAAGTTTAGTTGTCTTCTCCTTCCTTCTTTAGGTCTTCAAGAAATTCATTGTTTTCAAAAGGTATTCTTCATGGTTTTCAAATCTTCCAACGATTACCTTGCCTCACAAAATTTGTATTAAAAGTGCTAAGAGCGCTAAAGTCGCTCTTAACTCTAGTTATAGAATTTTAAGGTAAAATGGAGCATTCAAAGCACAAAAGCATACCAAAATGAGTATAAAGGGTTACAAAATCATCGTATAATATGAAAGTATCATAATCCAGTATGTACTTGTTAGTTTTATTGTGTTTGACTTTTATTTTCATTTTTGATTATTGTTCATTTTGAATTAGAAACTGTACCTGTTTGCTTATATGCTGCAACTGTTAATATTCAATATGTATGACTCTTTGTATGAGTCGGATCTAAAAAAGTAATTTGGTTTTAAATTTTAAGGAATCGAACAACATTGAGCATTGGGCTCCACAAGACATTCTGATAGGAGGAGGATTCAAATGAAGATAACACCGAACTTGAAGATTAAAATATGATCCCCTTTTGAACATTAATAATTGATCCATTGTATTAGTTATTGTTAGTTAATCTAGATAGGAATACTGTTGTAATAGTAAGTTTCCTATTGGAAGATTTCTATCACGAGCACTTTATCTTCCATTTTGTTTAAATTTTGAGAGCCCCTCTCGTGTTTGAAATTGACAAAATTTACATATTTTTTTTATAAAAAAGTACGCAATGCTTTACGTGTGTTGCTTTCACACCGGCAATACTTTTTGTAACCTCTCTTTGATTTAAACCAGGGAAATTTGCTAATGTTTTTGAAAACAAGCACATGTTTTCATGTAATCAGTAAATATTGTAAGGTATTAAATGCAATACATATGAAACTTTGAAAAACTACAAAATTATGTGATCTCTTTTATGTATACTATAAAATAATACTAGTTGTAGGCTAACATATGCATGTTTTAACAAAATTTAAATGATTCATAAGATAATTTATGCACTACTTTATGGAAATTTTTTTGATTCATAATAGGAATTGATAACTTGAAATCATATGCCTGTTTTTATTTAACAACACATGTTGTAAAGTAATTAATGCAGAGTTATTATGAAAATTTTAAATTGTTAAATTTTAACTTAACTTATACATGATCTCTTGGAAAAGTTTCATAATTCATATTCAGAACTTTTAAGACAATTTCATATTTTAATACAAATAATACGTATTGTAAGGTAACATGTGCATAGTATATACACAAATTTTCAACAACATTTAGTTCATTTGTCGAATATTTGCCACATGTTCATAGCAGTAGAATTCATACATCAGAACTTTCAATAACAATATCATTCATATCGAATACAATTGAATAACATAACTTCAATCGAATATGAACAATTACAATACAATTCAAATTCATTTTTAATCAAATTGAAATCATGTTGTTTAGATATGATGTAGAACTCATCCTCCCTTTTCCTCTAGATGTGGGCAGAATTTTGGATTCTCCAAATGTTCTCAGTGTCGGTGCCGGTGTCGGAGATTTGGAGCTCGCATGAGTGGTGGCGCAGCTCCTCTACGCCTTGGATCAACGAAGTGAAGCAGACAATGAGATGGCTCCGCTAGAGAGATTAAAGTTTGGGAAGTAGATGAAGTTTGGGAAGGAAGAAGAATGGATAATGGAGAAATTTGTTGAGGATGGAAGTTTCACGAAGAAGAATGCATCGCATTTCAATTTGGGAAAGTTGGAACCCATGAATTTTACTTAATTTACGTTAATTGCAAATTGGTCATTGGCCGGTCCATAAGCTTATGGACAGGCCGCCTGTCAGGAGACCCACTCTTAAGAAAATATATGTACTCTCTTTGTCCCAACATAAACTGCATACTTACTATTTGATAGTTAACACCGTTAAACTTTCACCACATATTTGAATATATATATATATATATATATACTCCTTCCAATTTTTTTTAATATTAGCACTTGTTCCTTTTTTGTTTAGTCTTTTAATATTGACACTTTCCTTTTCTTGGCAAAATTAAGATTATTTAATCCACCCAATTTACTTTTTACTCATCCCATACAATTTCCTCCACTCATTTTGCTTTTAAAAAAAAGTATGCCAATTAGTTGAGTGCCGATATTTGTAGACTAGAGGGAGTACAATAATATTATCGCATGTGATTTTGTTGGATTCGTTGTAATATGTATTTTATAAATATCAACTTTTTATTTGCCATTATTATACGTAATTAAACATATTAACTGGTTAAACATGTTTTCTTGAAAGCAAAATCTTGGGAAAGACCGTCGTTCCATAGGTTTATGGAAAGATGAGATTTAATTAAAACAATAAAAGGTAAAAGGTCTTAGTTGCAATATTAAAAATTTAGTATGCAAAGTGTAGTATTTATAGAGTTTATAACCCGATTCATGCAACCCAAAAATTTTATCTTCATTTCTTCTAATTTACACTTTAAACCTTGATTTTTC
>JAULKJ010024390.1:0-27101 GCA_032355405.1 Rubia balearica
ACTACGATTAGTTTGAGAGGTGGGGGTGGGGGTGGGGAGAGCATGATAGAATATTTTCATTGATTTTTATTAATCTTGATCAATCATGATTTGTAATTATTGTATGCTTGATGTGTCTGGAACTCGATTGGGCTGATCTACTAATTCCTTAGTCGCGATCTCCAACAAGGACCCCCCAGTGTTCTAGGGGAAAAACTCTCCGCTTAATAAAGTCAGCCTCCTTCTAACTAGTAAATAATAGTGAATTAATGCATAATAATGGACATACCTTAATATTTGTATAATGGTAGCCCTAGTAGTCATTGTATAACACTCAAACTCTAATTCCATGCGTAGTAAGTGTTTAGGCTGAGAACAATGTTCTTTAACCCTATTGGGCTGGATAAGCCCAATCACAATAATAACTAATTGACAATGTTTTGGGATGTGGAGCATCATTGATGGGCCCCTTAAGTGCAATTATCATCAAGAGCCACCAGAAAACCAAAGGTCTGTATGAGGGTTCGAGAGGTTTTTCAACTAAAGGGGAAAGGCTTTTGAGGAGACTCGACCAGCTCTGTAGAACGTTTGGTTCATGAATACTTCCGAGGTGCAATAAGTTCTTGATATAAAGTTTTGTTTTCTTAAATAATTACCTTTAGTTTTGAATTTGAGAAGGCGCTTGTGGCGCGTGAAGCGAAAAGAGGCTGGAAGCCGCCCAGTGCGCGAAAATTGTGTCATTAGTGAGAGGTAATATTCCCCACGTTCTCACGTATTCCCATTGTTTTCCAAACCCCAAGGTAACCATTACCTTTTTAATGCTTCTTCAGTCCCCATAACTATCCCTTACACTGTTTTTCTCATTTCCCACTTCTATTTGCCGGTATTTTTGAAGCGAATGTCACAGAGCTTAATTCTTCTTACAACGTTCTCTATTTTCATCCTTCCAAGTAAGTTATTGCTTACTCTAAGACATCTTTTCTCTTTGATGGATTCATCCTCTCTTAGTCCCCATAAAAGAGGCACAATCCCTCTCCTATTCCTGAGATTCACTTGGGGGGAGCGGGGTCCCAATAATGAGTGTTTGCGTCAAGAAGATTAGGCTCAATTAGAGAGGACTATTTCTAAGGGTAATGAGGCTTAACTTAGGAGTGATAATTGGGCTCAATATTCCGGGAGGTATCTAGCAAGGGAAACGTCTGACGCAAGAGCTTCTTCTAAAATGGGCAAAGTAAAATGCAAGGGTTTGCTGAGACCTTTATACCCAGGGGACCTCCAAAAATTTAGGAAAGAATCTAGAGACCTACTTGAAAAAATTCCCCTCCACTGAAGAAGATCAACCTCACGATGAATTGGACGAGGAACCCTATGTTATGCCTAATGTGTCAAAGTTTATTGTAACCGTTCCACCCCAGCAACGCAATCCCTAGAATGCTATGTTAAAGTTTCTTATGGAGTGAGAATCTCCCACGATGTTGCTGGTGGGGAGGTCTATTATCCACCATCGACATTTCAGGGCTGGATTGTGTTTTACCTTTCCTCCTTTATTCTTGAACCTGCTCAAGGAGTTTGACGCTAATCCGACCCAATTTCATCCTAAAGTGGTGGTGATCATCATTGCTTTTATGACAAAGTTCAAGGAACTCGAGATCAAGCCCCGATACAAATATCTTCGTGCATTATACTCTATGTCAAATAATAGAGGCAAGAATGATGAGGTTTACACTTTCTTCAACAGGCATGCACGAAAGAAAGCCATCATTTCCTCCTTCCAACACTTCAGGGTGGTGTGACAAGGGATTTACCTTTGATTGCAGTGGTGCGTACCAAGTATCTCAATGGAACTCACATGTAAAAATAGACTTAACAAAGGGTTTTTGGCCTATCGGAGAACTCTAAGATGACGTGACCCGTCTTCAACAAATACCTTTAGATGTGAAGACTTAAAAACAAAGTAACTCAAGTAGGGGATTTTCTTGGTCTGGAGACATTTATGAGGAGTTCGTCTATCGTCTTGTGGCTCAATGAGCTCTTGGGCGTTTGGCTTTGACGGCCCATAATCTTCCCAAGGGCCATATTCTTCCCAAGGGTGTGTACCTATCAAAACTAGGTCTAGAAACATCGAATGGCTTCTTCCGATGATGATCACGAGATGCTTATCCACCAACAATTCTGTCTTCCTTCTAGCAGCCCTGTCTACCTTTAAGTGCTGCTCAACCAATTCCTGAAGCCGCTGAAGCCAATATCCGTCATTTCCTGCAAATATCCTATGGTTACCTCATTTTTCATGCTTTCTACAACTCCCAAATTATCATCCACATATCCATGACAGAATGCTTCAGTATTTCCCCCAGTTTTCAGCTTAGGTTGGTAGAACTTTGTTAGTGTTTTTGTGAACTTTTCTTCTGTAGCACTGACTAAGAAAAGCCCCACTGAGGCCTCGAGATAAGTGAAAAGAGCCTTGAGGTAGCTTGTTGAACTATTCCTAAGCTTTCCCACGAAGGTAACTACCCACATGTTTGCATGTTAACCTCTAATCGAAGTCCCAAAAACTCATTAGAATTTAAAAGGTCTGAATAAATTCTCTGGGATCCTAAACTCCCCCATGCCCATGGACGTATGGGGGTGTTTGTTAAGCTCGTCGAGCAAATGCATGAATAGGCCTGGTGAGCTCAATTATTATTTTTTGTTAAGCTCGTCGAGTTTATCGATCCTAAAAAATATATTTAATCAAGCTCGAACATGAATGATCTGTGTGTATATATAGTACGTATTGGGGCTTAGGTGTTGTTGATATCAGGTTTTTTTTATTAATCAAAATTTTTGTGGAGCAAAATTAAACATTTCTTAAGGCTACGGTACTAAGAAAATTTGTTAAATTAGATCTAGCTAGCTAGCTAAATAACCAATTGTAATCTACTTCCTTTTAGCTTGTTTATTGAGAACTCAAAGTTGCAAATTTGGCACTTGAAGTTAGGGACCAGCCTGAATCAAGAAATCAAGAGAATGAAGATTCTGCAAGGCCATTAAAAGAAACAGGTTTGCGTCTATAACATCGAAGTTTTTGTATTTCTTGGTGGTCAGTAGCTTGTTTCTCAGCTAGCTTTTAGAAACTCGTTAAAAAGTGATAGTGTATATTTTATGGAAATTAGTTTATTTTGAGCCCACCTCTATTGGTTTATTTATCTTTACTAAAATTCTGGATTCAATCATGTTTGGTTTTTTGTTAATGTTTCTGACATAGATTTGGATAATGTAACTAGAAGGAAGAAAAGAGATGCAAATGCAAAGAATCGAGGTGTGAACAAGTGCACCCGAGTTGCTAACCTAAAAGAAGGTCATAAGCTGCAAGTTAATTTTTTTAACAATGGTCCAGTCGGAGTAATAAAAAAGAACACGTAAGACAAATGGGTAAACTTATCCGCGATCGAAGTATTGTGCCAGTTCGAGTACACAAATGGGATGCGTTTGGTGAAAGTGTGATGGAACATTTGTGGTTGTCAATCATGGTATGTAAATTATTAAAATACTAATTTAGAAATTACATGTTGCATTGATAATTATCGTAGTTTTCTTTCTTGTAGAACAAATTTTAGCTTGATCATATGGATATACGGCGTGAAGCAATTTTACATCAAATGAAAATATTATGCAAAATTGGACAGGTCTGATGAAGCGCGATAATATCGATAAAAAAGAAAGCATTGAAATTGCACTCAAGAAGCAGCCGCATCACATCACAAGAGAGGATTGGGAATGACTTGTTAAAGAGCACACCATGAACGATGAGTTTAAGGTACTTTCCCAATTTGTTTTGATAAATTATATTGTGATTTATCCATCTCTATTCAAAATTTATAAATTATTTATTCTTGAAAAAAATGAGTGAACGAAATTCGGGGAACAGAGCTAACAAGAATATGCTGTATCGTACTGGTAGCAAGCCAATTAAGGAAGTTGTTTGGAGTGAAATGGTATGTTCTTTTTATTTACATAATAGTAATTTTATGTTTCAGACTGCAGCTTGATAAGAATACATTGAATTAAAATTGATTTCATATATAGGGAGGGAAGGAAGGAATTGTTCCATCAATATATGAGATTTTTACGAAAACTAGAATGCGGAAATTTGGGACTTTGGATGAAGAAGCGGCTAACAAACATGTAAGTTTCTCCTATTTGTATGAATATTTAGTTATCAATACACCTACTCATGTATGTGTGTTTTTCTAAGTTTTCTTTATTGTAAAGGATGAGATCATTAGTATTGAAGAAGATAAATCCCTATCACGTTTTGATGTGATAGAGAAGGCTTTTGGGCGACAAGGTTGTAATCACGTTGTTTGTTATGGATATGGTACCAAACCCAAGGATATAAGGGGAGACTTTCCTAGTCATGTAGAACTCACCTGTAAACTTCGGGATAAGGACAAAAAAATTAGTGAAATGAAATCGCAGTTAGATGAAATTGAAGAGATTCGGAAGAAAGAACACGTGGACCATGATGTTGAAGTGAAAGAGTTAAGAGAACAAACAGATGGTTCGACACAAACGTAGATATACTTATGACAATGACATTTCAACGATTTGGTGGAAGTGTTGTCAATCATCAATGAAGGTTTGAGCACTATTTTACTATATTAATATTGCATCCTAAATGTTGCTCAAATATAATTGTTTGAACTATGGTTGTAAATGGGTTGAACCAAATCTAAACCTGGCTTTTCATTAAGGTTTGATTGCACTTTCATGTTTGATGACTGTATGAATCATATTGTTTTCGCTCCGATGTTGTTTAGAATATGCACAAATCTTGTCAATTGTTTGAAGTTTATGGGAGGGGTTTGAATCTTGTCAATTGTTTGAAGTTTATGGGAGGGGTTTTATTAATTATGTAACCACAGAGAATATGGATTCAGTTGTTTCAGTATTGTTTCTTAAATTGACATGAGTTTATTTCTCTTTAGAGTTTATTAAAGACAATTGACATATGGATTCTTTCAGTATTGTTTTTTTTGTATGAATGAATGATAGATATGGCAATAAAAGAGCATTGTTGATTTAAAGTGTATTTCTGACGAAACTTACGTAATGTTTTCTTTTTGTTAATGAATGATAGATATGGAAATAAGGGCTTTGTTGATGAGATCATACTTATTTTAACTTACTGGAAGTTGTTTCTTTTCATTCCCCAAGGGACCAATTACGGATCCAACTCATTTTTTTCTCTTTTGATCTTTCAGATTATTAAATGCGAGTGTAAGTGCAATTTCAGAAATGTGGAGTTTTTAGCTATATGATCTCGATTAGGTAGATTGATTACTGCTAATACTAGTTTCTCTTTAGAGTTTATTTCTAGTCAAAGATCTTTAACAGTTTAGATGTCATGACTTACATATTGGATACCTATTTTCTATTTATAAAAGTTTGATGAATTACAATTTCTATTTTTTTGTGTTCATTGTAGCAAATTATGCAATAATCAATAAATACAAATAAATATTGTAGAAATTTAATAAAGAGGTGTATTTACAACAGATTATTATGTCGTAAATAGTTACATTTACAACGAGAAAAAGTGTTGTAAATAAAATGAAGGTGACATCAAAGAAAACTTTTACAAAGGAAAAAAGTCGTTGTAATAGATGATTTTTTACAACCAATGTAGTGGCTTGTTGTAAATGCATCTTTTACAACAACTGGGTAAAAGTGGTTGTAAAGTCAATTACAACCAAACCTATTACAACCACTTTACAACCACACATGTACTTGTTATAAATGGTCTATTACAACCACTTTAAGACTTTTTATAACGAAATTTTCTCTACAGGGGGGTGATTCTAGTAGTGTGGGTTAGGAGCCCTTCTTGTGGCTTTGTGTCCACTGGCCACCGAATAGATGTTATCCATGGACTGAAAGGAGAACCCACGACCTGCCTTGTATGCCTAGCCAACTTATCTAATTCTCTTTTCATTGCATCTCCGCTGTCTCCGCCAGATCCTACCATATGCTGATGTAGGGATCCAGTGGCATTCCCTGTAGGAATCTAAGACTCAAGCTGTCAACTAATGTAAAACAAATGTAGCCAGGGCCCGATGGCCCTAAGATACACATGAGGTTGCCTAAGGCCAAAGTAGGGAAACCAGCTAACTTTCGAAGGGTAATACTCACTTTGAGTGTCATACCCTTGATACAATCTAGGAGAATGCATCAGCGCATACCCGAGCTCAAAGTTAGGGAAGGATGTAGAAATAATAAGCATCAATGGGGGCACCGAGTAAACCCTCCCTCCTCGCCCTGCCTCGTGTATGATATGGAAGTGAAGGTTGTGGTCAAGCTTGAGTTTTTTCCCTTGTAACCAGGATAAGGAACTCCAAACATGGGTTGAGACTGAAGCGTTCTCTGCATCACCAAAAGCACTGAAGATACGATCCCTCTCGAGGACAAGTGGAAAGGTACCGATTTGTGGGGGAGGGGTGTAATATGATATCTTGCAGCTACAAACATTTGCATTATCTGCGCCTAATGCGACTGCGATCCCACAACTTCATCTCACATACTCTGATTCTCCGGAAAGACCCTCTCAAAAGCCTCGATACATGAGTAACTCGGGGCTTCCGTAAACTGACCATCCATTTTTTGCAAGTGAGCTAAGTAATAGGTTTTGTAAAGGACCCATCATGCTAAATCCTCTCACTCAAGGCTCCACACTAACCTCCATCCGCCTCGATGAACCTGCAGCTCATGCGCAATATCCTTCTGTAGCAATAGGGCTGAACCCTGTCCAATCGAGACCTCGAGTAGATCAGCCCCAATGCTCTTCGATTGGGGAGAGATTAACCATCTTACTTCTCTTCTTTCTTATGTATAGGGATTGTACTTTTTCATCAGCATCTATTCCTGTGATTTTCAACCATTCACTCCAACACGACGTAGTGGCTGTATAATCGGACATTAACAAAGGAATTCACGATCTTACCCAATCGGTCCCACCCGACTTGCCAATTTATGTGTTTGGAACTCTATTTAGCTGCGCCGCCAATTCCTCAGCCACAATCTGCAACAAAGTATCCCCGGAGTGTTTTAGGGGAAAAACTCCTGGGTGATAAAGTCACCCATCGTCTAACAGTAACGAATAGTGAATGAATGAATAATAACGGTCATACTTTCACACACATATATATATAATTGGGATCATGTGAGAACACCTATCTTAGGTGAGAACAATCAATTATGTGAGAACAAATCCTGACCGTTGAAGACATTTAATCGATCAGATTCAATCTAAATACCTCTCTTTTCTCCCGCTTCCCTTCTTCCTTCCGTACTTCCTGTGTTCTTGATTTTTAATATCTATTTCTATCACTATTAATGCCGTTTTACCTTCTATACGAATCAGCGACATGGACACACTTTGTGATTGGCCCATGGTTTGGACGAATCGGGAAAAACGTGGAGGCTATTCGGAGCTCCGTCACTGAACTCAACCACTTGGTAAGGTTGTCAAGCTACAGGCCTTCGGCCCCTTCGACTCCGCTCTCGATGCCCTCAACCAACGAAACTCCGTCTCTGAAGGTTCCTGGAGCTTCTCACCATATTTCTTGTTAATTTATGTTCTTGTGTTCTCCCTACTATATTTTTGCTAGTTGAATGTGTTGCAAAGAAATGAGCCCCTTTTAATATGGGTATGTTTTGTTGTTGATGAAGAAGTAATTGATGTTGTTGTTGTTGTGAATTGAGAGTTGATTTAATTGAAGACGTTTTGACAGAAGCTAGGTGTGTATGTTGTGGGGATGTTTTGTTGGTGACTTGTAAATTGGAAAGAGGGAAGTGAAGCAAGAAGGTCTGTAATGAGTGTAGGTTCTTCCAAGTTATGTTCTTAGGTGTTTCAAGTTATGCTTGTAGATGATTCAAGTTTGATTTGTAGGTTATGCAAGTTATGTTTGTTGGTGCTTCAAGTTATGGTAATTGGTGTTTCGGTCGTTGGTACTTCAATTTATCACTTGAAAGTGATTCAAGTTTAACTCGTAGGCTTCAGATTGTTCTTGTTGGTGCTGTAAGCTTTGCTCCTAGGTGGTTCAAGTTATAACTCGAGAACGATTCAAGTTTAATTTGTAGGTGCTTCAAGTTATGCTTGTAGGTGTTTCAAGTTATGTTGGTAGGTGCATCAAGTTATCCCTCGGAGGTGGTCCAAGTTTAACTTATTTATGTTTCAAGTTACACTCTTAGATTATTAAAGTAATTATTCAAAGGTGATTCAAGTATTTGCTTGAAAATTATTTATGTGTGTGATTGGCAATTGAGAAGGTTATGTTAATGAGTCAATACTTATAGAACTGAAAATTTAAAAGTTTTTTACCTCTTGTTTCTGCTGATAAAGAAAAAAACAAAAATTCATTTGCATCTAGATCATCTAATCATAATTTTTTAGGCACTACATATTGATATTTGATGTTGTATGACTTTGTATAAGCAGAGATTCAATGACTCTGCTATCTTTTGTGGCTTTGGGATATCGAATGTCCAAGTTAATTCAAAGGATCTCAATCTAGTGAAGATGAAAGTATCTTACTCGACACACAGCTTGCCTCCACCATCCGTAATGCGCCACCTGTGTTTATGGTATCCGAGAAGAAGCTGAGTAACCTCACGAGGGAAATCAAGGTTCAGAAGTTGGTTCTCAGTCCATCAGAGGAAGTGGAGAATGTCTCACTAGAGCGGCGAAGATCCTGGAACAACTTAGCAGCCAAACCCCTTTTTTTCCTCAAAGGCTAGGTACACTTTGAGGTCATTCGGAATCAGGAGGAAAGAAAATATTGCTTGCTATGTAAAGAGGTAAAAAACCACACAACTTTTGGAGGGTGGCCTGAGGGTGAAAGAATCGAGTTGCTCAAGAATATCTTCAGTGACACTGGTCGTTTTGGCTTTGATATCCAAGAGCACATCGACCTTGGGATCAAATATGACCCTTCTACGAATATTTATGTTGTAGTCTTCTTTGTTGTGTTGGAGCGTGTTGGGTGGCTCGTGGTCGTAGGTGCAAGGTACGGGTTGGAATCCAGCACAAGGTTACCAAGAAGGATGCAATGAACTGGTTCCAAGTTAAGTATGAGGGTGTCATCCTCGACGAGGCTCAAAATATTCATGTATAGATGTCTTCTTGACCTATTATCAAATGTCTTATAGACTCTATCTAGTTAATCACAGGTTTTGATGTTTTTGAGAGGCTAATGGTTTTGTAGCCTTGTGCTCCATGTTTATTTGCATTTTTAGTTACTTTTGGGCTTCTGAATCCTAGTTTTGCTTTTAATATATCTTCTTTGATGTGAAGGTATAGTTGGATGGTGTCTTGTTGAAAGTACCTCGGTCCAAAGATGTGTTCATCTTTTTTAATATTATAAAACGAACTATAGTATGCAAAGTTTGATAATTTATACAATCAAAATGATGTACTAAAGAAACAACCAACACAGTATTCGTACTAAAGAAACAAGTTCGAAAAGTATACTTTCATGGTGCTTAAAGTATAATTAGCAGGTGTTTCAACTACAACTTGTAAGTGCTTCAACAATAGCTTGTAAGTGCTTCAACTACAACTTGTAAGTGCTTCAACAATAGCTTGTAAGTGCTTCAACTACAACTTTTGTAATTGCTAAGATAATAACTTGGTGCTTAGAGTACAACTTGTAGGTGCTTCAATGTAACATGTAAGTACTTATTTTATAATTATGTGCACTACTAAAGCTACTTGGCGCTAATATAGTATAACTCGTAGGTGCTTCAACCATCACTTATAAGTGCTTCTAATGTAACATGAAGTGTTTCTTTTTTATAGCTTGACCTTGTTACTAATATAACTTGATGCTTAGAAAAAAAATTCCTAGGTGATTCAACCACCACTTATAAGTGCTTCAAATGTAATATGTAGGTGCTTCTTTGATGACTTGTGTGTTCTACGAGAAGTCAGGAACAATTTGCTGGTTAGAGTACAACTCGTAGGTGTTTCAATTAACACTTGTAAGTGATTCAACCACAGCTTGTAAGTGCTTCAAATATAACTTGTAGGTGCTTGCTTTGTAACTTGCATGTGCTACGAAAATAACTTGGCGCTTCTTTTATAACTTGTATGTGCTGCGAAAATAAATTGGTGCTTATACTACAATTCATAGGTGCTTCAACCATCGTTATTAAGTTCTTTAAATGTAACATGTATGTGTTTCTTTTATAACTTGCATGTGCTACGAAAACAACGTGGTTCTTAGAATTCAACTCGTAGATGCATTGATCATTGCTTGCAAATGCTTCAAATTTAATATGTAGTTGCGATGTTTTATAACTCGGTTTGTTGAATTACATTCAAATTTTTATACTTTGCGTCATGGTTAATATAGATGCAAGGTATGCGTTTGGAGAAATCAAGGTAAGTGTGATTTTAAATAATTAAAAAGAGATGTAAAATTATTATTAAACAATGGGCTACGAAAATGGGTTGCAGACAGATTGGTTGCAGACCATTGGGTTATGACAAATGGGTTGCAGACAGATGAGGCAATGGTCCATATTAAGTGGGTGCATTAAAGTCACGTCAAATGGGCTGCAGTCCAGATTTTATATTGAATAAATGGAAGCCATCGGATCTAATAGTTGATGGTTTAGATTTGTTTTCACATAAAAGAATGTTCTCATATAAAATAGTGTTCTCACCTGAACCCACCCTTATATATATATACATACATAACGGTAACCCTAGTAGTCATGGTACAAGACTCACACCCTAATTCGTTACGTAACAGCTGTTTAGGGTGACTAGAAATTATTTTAACCCTATTGTGCTGGATATGCCTCATCACAATAATAGCTAATTGACAATGTTTTGGCTGTGGCCATCATTGATGGGCCACTTAAGTGCAAGTATCATCACTACTCTATTTATTGATAGTATAACGGTGAATTATTACTCTTTATAAACAGATTATTTTAAAGAAGTTATGCTTCACTTGAATAATTACATTACAAAATTATACTCCCCTACAACACACTTCCTATATATTTTTGGGACGTCTCACTATAAATTAATTTTAAACTTTTTATATTAGTCATTAATATGGGATCATAACCCTTCATTTTATTTAATTTATATAGGTTCACTCTATCACTCATTAAAAAGATGATACATAAAATTGTTTTAAAATTTGTAAAAAAATAATTCAGAACTTTAAATTGGGACGGGAAGTATATTCAAAGATCTTGGTGGAAGGAGCGTTATCTTTCGAAGAGCCTCTGTACTTATCATGACGAAGTCAAATGATTCTTGTTCTAAGTCAACTCTTTCTAGGATAAGAATGTTAACGTACTGTTAGTGGTTAAAGGTTTTTTTTTAAAAAATAAACAGTAGGACCCTTTTCATTAATATATAAAAATGGTTTTATAATTTTGTTGATAAATCAATACTACTGCTAGTCTATCTTCTATTATAATTGATGCTCAAACTATTGAAAAAACATAACTAAAAACGAGAAAAAACCTACCTATTACAATGTGTGATTGATGAACTCCCACATGAATGACTCACACAGTTTGAGTAGGGTGGCCTTCCACTTGAGCTACACACCAACATGGTATATCGAAGCATGCTTCACGCCAACCTGGCGTTTAGAGACTTACACACCATCATTTATTTGAGGGAGAACTTCTTCGAGTTGCGCCTGCTCAGTCGAACACAACACTCGAATTGCCTTAGTGACTAACTACACTACTACTAAACTGAAATCGGAATAAAGACATACAAAATGTGGGAGACCGGAGATATAACAGCCCAGGTCAAACCAACCCGACCCGACCTGATCCGACCCAACCCAGCCAAAACCACCCTCTACCCTACCCCCACCCTACCCTAACCTATTCGGACAGATATGAGTGTGCCACACCATCTCCGGCGACTTTTTCAGCCAGAGTCGGAGTTTTCGACGATCTTGCTCCGTCACACCCTACCCTTAAGTTTTTTCGTGCAACAATTTGAGCCCTTCATATTTTCCGGGTTGGCTGAGCTTCTTTATCGTCTTGCAGCGAACTTGCCGCCTCTTTGTCACCATTAGCCGACCATCTTCTCTGGGAAGTCCAGCGCTGGATTCTTCTTCGCTCCTTGAGATTCCGTTTCTCCGATTGATTACTTCTATGCCGATTAGCTCTTGTTTACTACTCTAACTACTAAAAAGGAAATGTAAAATTACTACCAGGGTGAAAGAAGAGCTGCCGAACCACCGGATCTGATGGCGACGGCAACAGCCCCTCAAGGTGTTTGGCTTCGGAGAGAAGAAAGTTTAGAGAGAGAAACGAAACACGGCACATGTGTCGGTTAAAGCTAATAATGGGCGAATTCAATTCAATGAATTTTGGAGTAGCTATAGGGATTCCTTCAATCAAAAAAATTAGAACATCCATATCCTAACATCGAGTTCAATCCGAAATTCTATTCTAATTCGATAAATATTGCGTCAAAGTTAAATTCGACATGATCAAATTAAATTCAATAATTACTTCACTCAACACATGATGCAATAAATGAAAATCAACACATTTTAACTCATTTTAAGCCCAAACCATTTCCATTTCATTACGAATCTAAAACAATAACCTAAATTAACACTTCTACTAGTATAACGTCAAAATTCTATGTTGTCTTAATCCAGAATTATGGCTTCATTTGAAAAGGTTATTATTTATTAATCCAGAAAAGGTTGATTCATTTAATTATTTTAGAAATTATTTATCTTAGTTTTTTAAGTTGAAAGCTTTATTTAATTGTTAGTTGTCAAAAGTTTTAGACTAAATTTTGGGAAATACCGTCTTTCTATAACCAAATAGAAAGACAGAATTTAACTAGAATAATAAGAAGTCGGGATTTAAAACGTTGCAGTAATTGCAAGTGAAACATTTGAGTTTTGCTTAATAACATTACATATTTAGAGTGAAACATATACTAAGTTATATGATACTTTATTTGTGTTTTCAATTAACTTTTTTAATGATTTTTCTTCTCTGATATGTTATTTTGAAATATCTTGTAAAATTGTTCAGTATAGAATTTTATATATTAGGTTGGATCATAAACATAAAATCATAAAACAATGAAATTTGATCTAATGGAATGTTTGAGGAAAAGAAAAGAAAGTTGAGATTCTACTTTGAATAGATTCGTGAGTTTACCCAAATAACTTATAACCCGAAGTTGACCCGGATTATAGTTGCTTTGGAGCCACAAATTTTTCATTCATTTTTATTTTAAAATTGCACTTGGGTCCCTGATTTTTCCATAATTTATGAAAAAATATCTTTCAAAAGATGGACTCAATGTTTTAACACAAAATATAATTATTAAAACGTTAAAATCCAGTAAAAATTTTCTTATATATATTATATTTATATAAAATTGAATGTTAAACATAATATTCAAAAAGTCTGTCTCTTGAACGACGGTATTTCCATAAGTTATGTAAAGATCAAGGTTTAAACAGTAAATTAGAAGAAATAAAGATAAAATTTTCGGTTTACATTAATCGGGTCATAAACTTATAAGTACCGCATATTGCATAATAAATATTGCAACTAAAATCTTTTACCTTTCTATAATTCTAATTATAACCCGTCTTTCCATTTGTGTATGAAAAGATGATATTTCCCATAATTGTATCGATTTTAAATAGATTAAAAACCAAAACCAAAACCAAAACCAAAACCATAATCCAACTAAATAACTACTTACCACACACCTCCTTCTCTAGCCTACCATACACTAAATTATGACATACGAGGGCATAGCTGAGATGGGCATAACAGATATTGCTTAGATTCTAACTGATTAATTTGTTTTATAATATACCTCCAACCACAACTGAACAAATAGGGCCACTAGCCCTTAATTTTTTAGAAACAAAAAAAATGTAGTAACTAACTTCCGTAGGTCAACTTATATTTGACTTTAGAGTGCAAATAATGAAATAAGGAATTAATATCGCCTCGCGAATCAATATTGAAAAAATCAAAGTTACATCATACATAATTCACGAGAAACTACTTGCACACATTTATAATGTAATCGTGTTTTTTAAAGAGAAAGTCTTGTTTTCACTAACATTGGCTCACTTATTTTTTACACTTGAATTTAGCGAAGTAGAATTAGCGATTGAAAATTCATTGAAAAAGTAAAAGGTAAATTGAATAGATAAAAACAATCTAGAATTTGCCAAAAGGGGAAAGAATCTAATATTAAAAAATTATAATTCAAAAAGGAAAGTGAGCCAATGTTAGAAAATTGGAGGGAGTAAAAGATCGTCTCATAGCAAGATCAATGATTAAATTTTAAAAATTTGGGATATGAGGTTTCGAATTGTATTAATTAGTAAAATTTCAGAGATCAGAGTTGAAAATCTGATAATGTACAATGGAGTCCTGGTGTAAATATTAAACTTTTCAACTTCATTTTCAAAATTTTCCTCACAATAACCGTTCCTTGCTCTCTTACCGCTCTTTTCCATTTTGTTCTTCCTTTCTATTCGCTTTTCATAATCATTCGTTTCGTTCAATTTAACTACAATTTCTCTCCAATTTCTTTTATTTTGTTGCCTGATTTTCTTTTTCGACATTTTGATTGGTTTTTTGCAGTTTGAGCTTCGATTATTGTAGATATAGTAGAATACGAGGTTTGGTTTTTGTTGAGTTTTAAAGGTAAAGTCATCGCTATGTTATTTATGTATAATATGCTATTTTCTTTATTTATAAAAGTTATTTTTGTGCATGTGATGTTCAATTGGTTGTTTAGATTTGTAATCAGTATTATTTTTATTATTTGTAATATTTGTTGATTATGTTGATTATGTGCAATTTATTTTATATTTGAGTTGATGTTTATAGGATTTCAGTTTTTTATTGTGTAGATGTTTGATGATTACTCTATTTTTTGTGGATTCGGTGTGATTTATGACGGATTTGATGTTTTAGTTGCTTCATATGCCGTTACTTAATATTATTATCTGGATTTTGTGTTTGATATGTTTTTGATTTTCTTACGGATTTGATTTTTTGATTTGTGGAATAACATCGTTATGGACATAGCCAAGAAGTATAGCGAATTACCCAAAATTAGTCGTGCTGTTGTGTTTAAAAAATTGAAAAAGGAGCATCTTCTCAAGATGTTTTTTTTTGTCTTTATTAGTCTAGCTTGATGATGTAAATTATTTTTATGATTTTTTATGTGATTTTGTTGACATTTCATTCATACGGTGTTGATATTGATTAATTTTCATGATTTTTAGTGTGCTTTTTTATTAATGTTTCACTATTTTAAATTGATGTTGTTTTATTAAAGGTAGATTTCTTAATGTGCTTTGATTTGTTATTTTTTGCACTATCCTTTTTTATTGTTCTGACAGTAATTGATGTTGAATTATTTTTTCTTTATGTTTTAATGATGTTTTTTAATGTGCAGCAAGGATTAGTTGTGGCGTTGTGGGAAACTCACAGTGTGTAAGAGAAGGTCAAAATCCTGATTTAATTTCAGGTTTTTCTCCTTGTATTCCTTTATGTGCATGTAGGATATTGATGTTTCATATTTGGTTTGATTCTATTGTTTGGTTTCACGATTATCTTCTGTAAAGAAGAGAAGTAAGAGCACTGTCAAAAAAATCTTTATTTTGCGGAGAAAGGTTAAGCTACAGCTCCTGGTGTTTGTGATTTAGAAAAGACACTAATAGAATGTAGTGGCAGTGTTGCTGGTAAGCTGCTTCAGTTGCTTATTCTGAAAGTGTTCTTGTGAGGAGGATACTTCACAGGAAAGTGGATGTGAAGAGTGAGTCGATTGTTGGTGGGGGTGTTTGTGGCAAAGGTCTTGGTTTTAATGGTATTTTTCTTGTTATTTAACCCTTTAGGTTTTAGATTTATTGTTTATGATATACTATTTTATGTTATATTAATTGTAACTGGTAATGATAAGGAGGGGACTTCTATTTTCAACAAGGATGTAGGTGTGAAGAAGCGATCGAAAAAGATTGCAAATAAAAGTTCAGATTCTAGGAGATAATCGTCATACCTCTCAAATATACAATTTATAAATCCAATTATGTCCTACACTACAACTAAGTAGATAGTTGTAAGAGGGACCGTCCACGAAGAAGAAAGATATTTCTAAGGGTTTATGCATACAAGGATGGACATAAGCGCATGCGCACATACACGCGCACACACACGCACATGCACACATACACACGCACACACACGCACATGCACACACACACATAAGAAATTAAAGAGGGAGTTTTTTGTTTGGTTTTTCTAAGTTACGAAATGAAAGATGAAAAACTAGCATATACATTAATCATTCAATAAACTATGAAAAGAGAATTAAAACACAAGTTACGAAACATTTGGCGCAATTGATTTTCACTTCTAAACCTCCTAGTTCGTGGAAATAATCACCCATTTATTCTTCTTGATTACCTATTGTGAATGATACACCTTCCATTTTGAATATTAACATTCCGTTCTTCTTAAGAGTATTCTACAAAAGCGTTCAAACTATTTTTAAACCTCGTCAATGATCACTTTAGGAAATCGACACCTAAGGATAGCTCATCAATGACATCGTGCACAAAGAACCAATAGACTTGATAACATCTACAAACATTCTACCAAATTTCTAGTCCTTTAACCAACATTATCACATTCAACTAACAATCTTAATATCATCTACACAACTAGAAGTTCTAATTCCATGTTCTTGGATTTCATGTCAAAGAGATAAAAAAAATTGTGCACATTTCCTAATTCCTAACATGTCATCTAATCTCATAAATGAAGCAAACTACCACATTCATATCATAATAAATTCATAATAACCAAGATTCATAAATGAGCAATAAATGTTTCTCACTACATGGATTTAGAAGTCTTAATCAATTGCTCCTAGAGAAAATTTTAGCTACTACTAGCCTTCCTAAAAATCACAAGATAAATCATAGGGAAGAAAGGAAGAAAATGACAAAAAGAAAGAGAAAACAGGGCTCATGGAGAATAAAATTAAGCCAAAGGATAAGGTAAGGAAGTGGGTGGCCAAAAATGCCTTATGTAGTACAAGAAGAAGGGAAAGAAAATCGAAAGAAAAAGTGCAGCAGCTGACTGCTAGAGCGGCTGAGACACATGCCCAAAGGCTCGAGCTATGGTTTCTGAGCGGTGCACAGGTAGTCTCTCCGCCCTGTAGACTGGCTGGGGATTCACGGCTTCTTGTTTTGCTTTACACGGGAACCGTTGATCCATTTTCGAATTTCCTGTAGTTCTTTTTATAGTACTCGTAAAGACGAATCAAACCATACTATGGACACAAATTCATGTCGGATTATTATTAGAACTTGTCTCCAAAAATTTGGATAATTTTTCCCACGCTACTTTGCCTTTCTTCTTCAATCTACCAATTCGTAAGGGGCCTTCCTTCTTATACCATTCTTGTGAATAGCCTTATTCAATCTTCTACCATGCATGAGAATGACCTTCTTCATGATAGTCTCCAAATAAGCTCACAAAACATATATGAATCGACCAAATCATAAAGGTAAACACACGTTAGACACCAAATGCTTACAAACTAGGGAAATTAGGACAAATAACCACACACGGTGATTCTAAACCCCTATTTTGTGAAACACCTAATAGTATAACTAACCACCAACAAAATAAGTTTAAAAGGGGGGTGTTAATTGTACTAAGAAAACATCAAAATCACGTCTCATCTGATGTTGATGGTAATATTTTTGCTTCACTGTTACTATTTGATTTCTTTATATTACTGATTTCAGATTATGATTTGATCTTGTAACATTATGGTTTCATGTTTTGTAGTTGATGATTCTATCAAAAGTAGCCCTAATGTGAACAGAGGTACTGTAATTTTCTCATGATTAGTAGTTTTCTTAATTTAGGGGTTTTATGAAGTGATGTTTTAACATTCTATAATGGTGTTTATTTTTTATAGGTGATGATGGAAAAAATAAAGTTTTTGATAAAAAATTGGATTATGCGATTGATGACGATGAAGCTGGTGGTAATGTTGATGTAGATGACATTAGTCATGTTGGTATTTTTTTTCTCCATGTTCATTTGGATTTTGGTTTTTAATGGTTTATTGTGCAGTTATTATGATGTGATGTGTGAACATTCTTATATGATGTTTTATGTATTGTAGATGATGAGGTGTTCAGTACTGTTCCTGACACTCAAAAATTTCAAATCAATGATGAGGATATTGTGGAGAATGATGCTACTGAACCTAAAATCGATGGGGATTCAGATAAAGGTTGACAACAATAATTCGGATAGAGGCAATCAAAAATCTGAAAGTGATAAAGAAAATGAAGAAGATGAAGAAACTGATGAAGCGGAATATGGCTCTAAAGATTCTGAGAGAAAAGAAAGTTTCCAAAGCTTTCGATGAAGATGAGGATATCAGTGGCTCTGATGCTAAATCACAATCTGAAGAGGAGGTAATCGAGAAAGGTAGATATCAATGTGAAGGGGATTGATAAATGGAGATTAGTTGTTGCATATGATGATGTTGAAGATGATGATAATGGTTTATAGTGCTTTGATGTCTCAAATATTGTATGCAAATGTTTTTGGTCGTCAGTGATGTTATTTGTGCTGCTGTGATGTTGTATTGCTAAATATTAAATTTTCTATTTTTGTATGTGACTTTTATGACTTTTTATTGTTTTTCCTAGTTTTTTAGAAGGTTTACTGTACCAAGTGTAGCCTTGGGAAGATGGAGAAGTTGGCTTGCATATAGTCTGCAAATCATATTAAATAGTGCAATATGTTTGGTTTAGTGGTTTATTGAAGATTAGTTTTACACTTTTTCTGAAATAAATTATTCCTTCCCTTGTGTCTAACTATAATCTTCTTAGCCATGTTCAAATAGTTGGATGTTATAGGTACTTTAATACTTGTGATGATGTGCATAATGTTTTAGGATTGCCTATTAGTGATAAGGAGGTGGTTGAGGTAAGTAACTTTGGTAAGGTCGAAAATAAGGATGTAGATTTGAGTGAGAGGTGGAAGTTTAAGATTGGATTTGATTCTCTAGGAAATATTCCCTGGGATAGGCTTGTTCATAAGATGGTGACTTTAGGTGAAAGATGCACTAATGCAACACATGGTCATTAGCACATGTAATTCCACTTAATTGCACAGGTAATTTAACCTCCCAAAATACTGGTGCGTAAGTGCAGTGGTGTACGTAGTAGTTACAAGAGCATCATTACTGGATACTGGTGCTGTAAATTATACACACTGGTAAGCTATACTGGTGAGATTAAAAATATACGGTGTACATTCTGTCAACAACATTATTTGATTGTCGGTGCTATATTTAAATACCGGTGTAGTCATATATTATATTGGTTGAGGGGCACTAGTACAATTGCATAGCGGTGCAAAATAATGTATACCAGTGTTTATTTAAAAACCAATGTTGGTACGTATTATATAGGTCGGGGAAACTATGACAATTGCACCGGTAGTTTAATGTAAACTAGTCTAGACAATTTTTATTATTTTTATAATGAAGTTGATGTTGTTCACACCGGTTATGTTAACCGGTGTAAACTTATTACAATGATATTATTAATTATATAACTGATGCCTATATATACACCGGTATTTTTATTTTATGTATTTAGGTAGTTACATTGGTATATTCACCGTTGTAAATATTATTTACACTGGTATGAATTAAATAATACCGTGTAAGGGTTATTCAAATTTTGCAATGCCCAACTTATTTTCTGGTGGGCCCTCTCATATCTTTTCCGAGGCAATAACAGACAGAAATATTCAAATTACTTCTATAATAGTTTGAATGTATGAAAATATAAATGGGAAAAGTAAGAAATTTCCAAATCGAAAAGAGAAAATGTATGAACACGAATGAATTAAATAAAAAACCACAGCAAATATGTTTATGAAAATACACCTACACCCAATAATCAAGCATACATCCCATAATCAACCTACTATGTTGTTCTTATCATTTGGGAGGTGCAACGAAGTCTTCGCTTGTTGTTGGTACTCATCTATCCAAGCCCCGCACCATCTCTCAGCGACACCCTGAATTTCATAAGCATGTTATGTCTACTGGCCCTCTGGAAAGATCTATGATTTAAACAGTTACAATATTAGTGAAGAATATTGTTTACAATAGAAATTATGAATGTTTAGTGATGAAATGTGATGTTTACCTCAACGATATTAGTTGATTTTACATTAAACATGAGTTCTTTCACGAATAGCATGACCAAATACCCGCATTGCCACAACTCACACTAAGATTGGTACTGCAAAGAAATTGGATTATTGGTAACCATTTACTAAGTTAATAGATGATGTAGTTGAAATGGAACTTTATGATTCCATGACTTATGTTTATGTTCTTGATTTTCCATGTGTAGTCAGGTTCTGGTTCCATCATCCTCTTCTCCCTTCGGTAAGTACAAGCAAGCCTGTGAAATAAAGTAATTTAGAAAGTTACGTTCTTCGAGTATATCAAATTAATATATTTGAATTTGATTGATAGTTATACCTGGAAATCAACCACTGTTCAGTCAAGTTGGTTGGTTTGATACCTCCATACACTGTGTCAAGCGTTAAACCTTCTCCATGCTAGGTTGATAATGATGAGGTACCAATGATTGTTACAAAAAATTGCACCAATTAATGAAATAGAAGAGGTTAGAAACTTAAATGTCAAAATAGAAATTGTGGCTTACATTCCAAGGTAGGGCACAATGTACAACTGAGCTTCTATTTCCTCCTTTGTTCCCCAAATAGCGTCAAAATGCTTTTGGACCTCATTTTCCTGCCACTCTGCGATCGTTTTCAAGCCTCCCATGTTTGAAGGTCAGAAATGGATGCGCCCTGCATTAGTTTCATACACTTTCTCCTAAAGGTGCTTATTACAGTAAGGATGTTCAAAGAAATGAATCTGAAACGATTAAATATATAAGTTAGCATGTGATGTTCTAAACTCACCCCATCCACCCATTCATTTGTCCATTATCTATCCAGGTCATCTAGTGGAAGTTTTCGAGCTTGTTTCCGAACTCGACTATTTGATCTATGCCCACACTGTTGGTATGCTTGATAGTAAAAATCAATGGTCGTACAAACGGGAAGAACATATAGTCACATTTTTTATCATTTCTAGTATTGCCAGATTGTAATCCATGATGTACCTCTCCATCAACGAGCAGTCTATAATTTTTTGCCTGCAATAGATCAGCGGGTGCGAAGTATTAAAAATGGAATTAACTATAACTTGAAATTCTTGGTCACATATAAGGAATTAGTATGGCCGTGGTGCTAAAAAGTACCTATTTGGGTGGTTTTGGGATTATTTTTACTCTCGCTAAAGACCGGTAATTGGTGCTTGAGTGGGATCGCTTTCCTGAAGACGTACCAGTTTTCCTTTGTTACAAATATTCATTATTGTCAATTATTGAATGCAATACTTGTAATTGCATTTTGTATGATAATATATTAAAGGTGTAACGATAACATACCTTTTCATCTGAGTTTACCATAAGGTTTTCCTCGTTGTCGTCTATTTCCTTGTTGGCCTCGTCCTTATCGTTGTCACTTGGGTGTTCATCTTCTTGGCCATACCTCTTCATCACCCTCTCCATCACTGGAATCTCCACCCTACTTTGTAGAACCGGTATCAATGTTGTCCATGGCCTTCTTGATGAACTTCTTTGGATCGTCAATCCCTGTCGAGATATTGACAGCGCCTGCAGCTGTAATTCCCTTGACTAGTTGGTCGAGGTAGCCACCATGGCCTTGATGTCTGGTTGCTTAGTGGATGCTCTCTTTGGTATGGTTTTCTTGTTTGAATAATTGTATCTGCACTTGTTGCAGGTCAGATAAGAAACAACCACATATGCAGGTAGGCTAGTTTGAGTCCCTCTGTACCTACCGGGAAGATCCTTCTTTTTTGTAGCCTTGATCAGATTGTCCTCACCCGAATGCAATATCAAGGTCCCTTGTTCCTTCTCCTCATTCATCCTTCAACTGTATTGATATGGAAATGGAAATTGATATAAGTAAATTTAAGACATAATATATTGAAATGAATTTACGTACAAGTAATTTATTGAAGTTACAATGTCCTTAGAAATTACGTGGATATGTTTTGATGTGAAGTCTCTTCCCTTGCCCTTTGTTTGACTCTGGGTAAATAAGCGATTTGTCCAGCTTGAAATATTTTTGATTGAGTTGTTACTTAATCTCCTCTTTATTGAAGCCTTGATTGGACAACTTCTTCCTATCCTTTTCCCTTAGTTGCTCGTTGAGTTTCTCCTGGATTGATCTGTTCCTTCTTTTTCCAATATGGGGGGTGTAATCATTTGAGGCCGATTGATTTATTTCAGCTTCTCGTATCGCATAAAGAGAGGAATTGGGTAATCCTGAAATGGTCTTAGAATGATAGTAAAGCAAGTGACTTGTAAGAAAGTTTTGTAATGTTAACGGTAGATAACCATACCATGAAATCAGCACTCCGACAACTACGCTCGAACAAGTTCACTCTTCCTCATCTATGCACTTACATCGCTCCCATGGTTTGGCATTTGATTTATTCACTTAACTATCCACATCATGTATGTACTTGTTTTCCACCTTTGTCTGCCAATTCCGATGTTAGTCTCTTGTCTTCTTGAAAACATCATTCTTCAATATTTTTGTTGGACCCTCAGTCAATTTTTTTCCAATTCTATAGCTTGCCTAAAATGAAACATATTGATAGAAATACATCAGATGCATGTTTATTGTTGAGGAATTTAATATGACTAGTACACAACGTTTCAAAGAGCTTACCAATACATTTGTCCATGCCTCTTCCCTCACATGGCCCAGAACATCGCACCAGTGTTCCCATAATCCAAATTTAATGTGTCACCGGAATGTATAATTATCGTACGCAGTCCATAAAGTAAAGTTCTTTGTGCAAACCACGTATTTATCTTTAAACTCAAATTCCATAGGCACCAGATTGCTCTCATTTGCTAGTGTTATAGACTGACACGTAGTAGTTCCACGCTGCCTGCACTAAGTATTTATCTCAAAATTTTCAAATGCCTCTACCAATTAGCCCCCAACCTTGGTCAATTCATTGTCACTTTTTTTCAATTTCCTCACATTACGGGCACTCTTTTCCTTTCATTTGGAAACTCTGGGGTTGGGCGCTGACCTTCATTTCTATCGCATTGTCTGGCTTAACATCCCCCTCATTCCCACTTTCTTCTTTTGCGGGTTTTTCCTTGTCTCGCCTCTTTGATTAATCTTCAGGCGCTCTTTTTTCCTCAAACTCTATTTGCAATGAAATATTTTTCAGCAGCAGTTCTTATTCAACCACATCTACATCATCAGCATCAACATCCACCTTATTCTGTGGTCCTGCATGCTTCCTCTTGGTGGTTAACTTCTACTGTTTAGGCGGCATCTGTAACAATAAAGTAGAGAAACCCAATTAATCATAGAACCATCAATATTTCCATCACAAAGTAGGCCATTTATTAAACACAAACTACACCATTGATACATCATGAACAATAAAAATAATGACATTTCAAGTAGACTAACATGACCCTTTTCATCACAATATATGCCATTTGATACAATAAAAACTACGATGAAGGATGTAGTAGAATTCGTCCATTTACTCCGACCTTGAATGGGTTTGAAGCAATGAAGGATGTAGTAGAAAATAGGGTTTCTTGGACCTCTTATAGCAAGGATGTCTAAGGGTTGATAGAGTTATAAGAAGTTATAGGGATAGTTTAGGAGTTTTGGAAGTTAATTTTGGGGAGTTATGGGTGTTAATTTTCGTAGAAGATGAAGGGAGAAGGAGAGGGGTTAAAACTATCGTGGGTTTGAACGTTTGGGTCCATTTTTTATATGGCCTTTCCTTACACCGATAAAATGGAATGATACCGGTGCCTATGTATTTCTAAATTATGTAAAGTTACTTAATTTTGGATAAGTAACTAGCACTTGCAATACGACTGGTGCATTAATGAACATACCGTGCATATGATGATACAACGCAGCTTCTTAATACTTTTTTAATTATATTTTTATAAATAAATTATTGTAACCCAAGAGCAAATTGTAATTTTTTGACTAAGTACCTAGCACTGGTACTGATACCGGTGCTTATGCAATAAATACCGATATAAATTTGAAACTGAAGTAGCTGCTCAAAACTTCTTTAAATTCTTTTTTATTAAATGATCTCTCACCCGAGAGCTAGTGTGAAATTTCTTGGCTACGTAACTAGCACCGGTATGAACACTCACCCCCTATTTTTACTTTACCGGTGCACTTAATTTCCCACCTTTTTTAAAAATGAGAATTTAAATTTTTTGATGTCCTGCCAGATGTTTGAATCTTTACACTGGTATTCGTTATGTTTTATATTGGTGTATGTAACATTATGTTGCCTATATTCAATTTTTGGATTTTTTCGATCACCTCCCTCGTAATTCTTTTGGATTTCTAAATATAAAAATTTATATTTCAATAATTTGATTAACCAGTCAGTTGGATATTTCAAACTTATTCTAGCAAGCATCGGGAAACAAAAATTAAATTATCATGTATTTGCATTGTATGGTAAAATTACACTATGACCCCAAACATTTCCATTCACCCGTCGACCACTGATCCCACGCACATGAATAGGACCTTATAATACACCATTATGTATAAGTTGAATGCATGATTCCGGAGGGTTAAAACGACTTTAGAAATGGTCAATCTATGTTTGTTGCAGTTAGGGCTTCAAAATGTTCGATGCTTTATAGCAGTTTTCATAAATCCAAATATTACAATTATTCTAGTCTTTTATTCAAATTGGAAATTTTTTGTGTTCCGACGGTAAAAAATACAAAGTGCTAGTACATAATATAAAGTAACTTGTAATGGGTTTCTTTGAAGTTACAATGTGTAATCTGAATATCTTACGACATTACCTTAGTCACCGAACCCGACCACTTCCTCAGTCGTGTAACTTGTAATTACATTGGGATACTATCTAGTTCAAGCGGATTTCCATTTTTATGTACGAATAAACTTTTTACTATTTTCACTTTAGTACCTCCAAGAATATTGGAAGCGGTAAATTATAAAATTTCCGAGACTAAAAATGAAATTCAATTTTAGAATATCATGACCATGTGTTTCCACCCGTAACGGGTGTACGGATTGACCTCAAAAGTCAACATTGGTTGGTTGTACTATATTCCCAAGAATCACAATATGACCCTAATATTTAATAAGGCACCATACATAGCTCCGAATTGATCAATTTTTATTATTCTAAGCAAATGTTTCATATAATGTGATGGAGATCAGGGTACGACTACCACCATAAATGAAGACATTCCACATCTTGGGGGGGATTCTATAGTAGTTGTTGATCACATCGGAAGAAATCCTAACTCTCTTTGAACGTACACAAATCTCCTCCAAATTTGTGTAGCTCAGCAGCGTTAAAACCTCACATGTTAGCATCATATTAGCCCGCACTGGGGAGGTGGTGAAATGTTGCCTTCCGTTCTGGTTAACGTACTCCCTATACGAGCCCTCACAGTGCAAGCCTCTCTCCAGAATCAGTCCTCGACAGAGGAAACTGGTGTACATATTCTTAATTTTAGGTGAGTCAAAATCATTCTGCAGCAACACAGGCTTTACAACGATCATTTCCATGCCACTTCCTTGCTCCTCCACTGGCCCAGCTCTGCCATTTTTCTGAGGATTTCCGGTACTATCTTTTCTTGCGGTTCCCTTAGTTGGCCTCTTGGGGGCATATCTGTAAGACAATACGTGAAGCATTAATCTTCGAGTTTGTTTCACTAAAATAGGACCACGTTCAAATAGGTTGTTAATTTAAAAAAGTTAAAGAAACTCAAGTCCAACTGGCATGCTCACTAATAACTTTGCATGGTAAGTTGATGAGGAAAAAAGATCAGGAATGTAGGAAGCTTAAAAAGCTACGTATTTCGACCCACATACATCCACAAAAAAAAAGAATCAAGACGCATATATGCACCATAAATTCAAACCATACAACAGTGGAGGATACTGAAAATAGGGCATACAACATGAGTTAAAGCTAACCCAATAAAAATATAAATGGGAAACATGTGTTCAATGTGTGCACATAAGATTAATATTGAATGAAAAACAGGGCATACCAATTTTGAAACAGAGATACCACAAATTTGACTTCATAAACAGGGCATACAAACTCAACGAGACCAATATACTCATACAAATTTGACTTCATAAAGGCTCTATTTTCTGACGGAATATCTGACGGAAAGTGAGATTCCTCAAAGCAAAAGGTTCAACGACAAGAATAGGTGTAAAATAACAGAGTAGCAAAAAAATGGAAAATATCCAACAATATATGGATAAGCAGCACAAGAATGAAAGCATAGCAACAGATGAAAAATTGGAGATAAACGCAACCCTTGTTAGTAGAGGATGGTGAAAGCAGAGATGGTCAGGGATTAATGCACCGCCGTGAGAAGACGAAGGCTCCATTGACAGAGACGGTGGTAACTGGGGGTGAGAAAACATGGCCTTCTTCCCATCATCGACCAATTTATGGGGGAGGGTAACCAGTTCACAAGTAAGGAGAAATGAGGGGAAACTGACGATGAGATTTGGAACAACCGTTGAGCTAAAGATAGGGGCGCAAAATGGAAGTAAATATTCGTCAGCTAAATGTGGGGTGGAAGAGCTGAATAGCCGGCGGATTTTGGGTTAGTGGGGGTAGTGGATTTCAGCCAACCTTGAATTGGGGAGAGGAAGAGTAGGTGGTGAATGACATTGATTAGACACATGAAGGGTGGGTTTCCCAAGTTCAACCTCTCTGTTTTCACTCCTCTTTCTTCCCTCCGACTGATACACGGACTTGAAAAAGTAGTATATGGAACGTGGGCCCACATTTTTTTTGATGGAAAGAAGATTTTCATTTCACCAAAAATTAGAGCCAACATAGAGTTTAGAACAAAGACGCC
>JAULKJ010024391.1:0-17398 GCA_032355405.1 Rubia balearica
TTAATTTTTCATTTAAATAACATCTGCAATAACACACATTTCTCATCAATACTCCTCCAAATCCAACAATATACCATCCTTTCAATTTAACACAAACAAAACCAATAAAAAACTTACTCTAAAACATCATCAAGCATACGAGAATGGAGCATCATCGAGTTTAAATTAATTGAGGTAGATCTACATCCATTCCCTATTCATTTCCAATCTTTATTACCATATACTTTCTACATGTTTTTCTTTATCATAAAGTATGATGATTGAGTAACATGTTGTATGGTGTACATTTTTCGTGTTTTCTAAGTAGTGGAATGTTTGAAAAGTGTGAAAAAAGGCTAAGATTAGGGCTGATTGTGGATAGTATCCATAGATTCGTATGAACACAGGTTGAATGTGCGATGTCGGTCATAGGTGATTGTCCCATACGATACGTGACCGACGACTTCGCCTATTCTATAAAATAATGTCATATGAGTTGAATATCCAGCGTCGCTTTTTTTTCGGTACCTGCGACATCGTTCACTTTGCATGTGATGTCTCTTGTAGTGTGACCAAGTACTTTTAACTTTTTCAGATTAATGTCGTCTACGTATGACTATATAATGAGATTGCAACATTCTAAAATAAACTTTGTTACATTTGTGTTCTTTGTAGTAGGACATAGAGAGTTATCGATGGACTTCCAGCGTGCAATGTAAGTTCAATACATTAATTGATGTTTCCATTTCATATCAACCTCATGTATTTTATTGTACTCTAACATGTATTTACCATTATTATTCTAGTTCTGTTGGTTCCTCACATTCTCATTTTTTTCGACATCAGTTACACAATAATTGATTATCGTCTGATTTGGAAACATTTCACGAAGTGTGGAACATTAGGTAACATGTAACGGATGTCGATAAAAAAATAATTGTGTAATTAAAAATTAAATCAAATATGAGGTAACATGTAAAAAATATTGGGGTAATCAAATATTATATTTTATAATATTGTACAAGAACCGATGTCCAAGACTAGTCTGCAAAATTGCACCAAATAGTGGAGCGACGTAACCAAACCGATTTTGCACAGACCGGTGGTTTTTTTTGTGACGTAGCCCAAAACAAAACAACGTCGTATTCAACCGCCTTCCCATCAGCATGCACGATGGTGCTGGTTAGGAGCATGCGAATTCGCAGACCCTTATCCACGATGTCTCCGTCATTTATCAGTGACTTCGACATTGGAGACCTCACAACAATTGCAGTCCTCTCGTCTGACTTCTTGCTATCAACGATGTCGCTCAACTTGTAGGCAGACGTCCTTGAGCACAATGTCACAGTTGTGAACACAAATCGTCGATCATCTTCCTTGAACCGACGTCGCACACAAAATGGCCTACGTCGGTCCATATCCGAGGTAAAAATTACTTCTTTACCTTGGTTCCAAACTGAGGTAAAAAATGTACTTTTTACTACACCCATATTTACCTCAATTTTTTAGGGCTGAAAACCGAGGTAAAAATCTCTCTAGAACTGAGGTAATAGGTGATGTTTGTTCTAGTAAGGAGTGTTTACAACAGAGGAACAAGTACGTACGTAATATAAAGGCCTTGAAAACCAGAAGACAAAATGCTTGTTTTCAATTATATTGCATAAAGATAATCAAATGTAAAAGAGGATAAATCCAACAATCTAGATATATGTTGTGTGGAAGTAATTCATAGAGACAATTATAAGAACAAAATGAGGTCCATGAAAACAAAAGCACACATGCCCGGAACTATTGGAAAGAACTAAAGCTAAGCTAACTAGCTAAATATATTTACATACAAAAGAGAAGGCTCTATTTGTTACAAGGAGTTAGGGAAAAGTCTTCCTGGGTTGTGACTCAGCACTAAGGGTGTTGTCCTGGCATACAACCAAGAGATGTACGAAAGGGCAAAGGGAACGAACGGCTCGGGCGTTGTGCACAGCATAGCGTGCGTGCAGAGAGAGATAATATGGGCTGAGAGCGGTAATGAGGATCACCCAAAGGCATGCATGACACGGTTTGGAGCTACCGGTTTGGAGGGAAACTTTGAAAAGCATGGGACCACATTATGTTCGGAGCCTGCGTGTGGGTATATAATGTGGTGTTGAGGTTGGGTGATGAGCCCGACATCATAACACCGCGTAGGGGTCATATAATCGTTTTGTTTGGGTATTTATGCATGCTTATGTTGTAGAGTAAATGGGGGATTAAATGAACTGGCTAAATTTAAGCCTAAATAAAGAAATAGAAACTTTTAGTTGGGGACTGGCAAAAATGAAAAATAGGAATATTTTGCTGGGACGGAGGGAGTCTTAGTTTGATTGTTCTAGCTCTAAAGTTAAGATTCAAATCCGACCGTGTAATTAAATTTATGTGTACACAGTTGTGTTCTTTCCGTTATGTGCACGCTTCACTAGTGCATAAAATGGCTATAATGGCGGTGACCTAGGGCATTAGACAGTAGTTGGGAACCGCTGTCCCTATCACCGCCGCATAACTAAATCGTTTATTGGTCGGCGGTTCTACAACCATCGTTGAACGTTACCTTCAATGGTGCTTCCGAGCCTCGTGGAAGCTAATCTTTTAATAGCCATCTATTGTTCTGACATAAAACTAATACTTCTAAAGCCAATTTTGATTTCAAAACTAGCCTTGAAAATTAGTAAAAAAAATATTTGGGATTTTAGGTTCTGTTGAAACCAGAAAACCAAGATCAACCATATCACCCTATTCCTCACATGAACACATATCAACATTAATCTTCAACACAATACAACCACCATCATCCTCATATATTATGCTCATATCAAACCCAGCTAAAATCAAACCCATAGGAATAAACATTCAAATAAAAAATCATCAATTCACCTTGAACAATAACATACATCAAAATTGGTAGGTGGGTTTACCATTAACTAACACAAAATGGAGAATAAACAGTACTATGATAATATGAAGTTTATCACCAAACATTCTTCATTTTTGAAGTCTCCACCACAGATTCACAAGAAGAAGGGGGGGGGGGGAGAAGGAAGAAATGAAAGGAAGCACTAGTACAGACACATGGTTGTTAATGGCGGTGAAAAAATATTTAGATGGTGGTTATGAACTGTCGTCCTTGGGATTGCCATAGATTGCGTGTGGTCGTCAGAAAAAGGGTTGAAGATTGCTGTTAGAAAGAACCATTAAATCCAATGATGTATCACTCGCCAGCTAGATGACATCTCTACCTTCACTGCATAAGCACGAAGTTCTTCATGGGTCCCAGCTTCCTCCCCATTTTCTCCCGGTTCAGAGATACTTTGTCATTCCATGGTAGCTTCGCCCCATGGCCACAATAATTCACTGACAGCAACCCATCTTCCCAGCCCCTATAATCATTGTGAGCTACTTCTACGATTTCGACATTTCCCATTAACGTCTTAAAGGTCATCTTAGACCCATCCATATTTACAAAATGCAGTTTGTAGTAAGCATTAAACAACTGTAATGAAAATAAAGCTGACAAGATGGAAGGAATTTTTATATTCCTAAAATCTACCATTTTGGGAAAACAATAAAGCTGACAAGATGGAAGGGATTTTTATATTCCCCTATAAGAAACTTGTAAAAGTTTAAGAATAAACCCTAAGGAATGGTTAATGCAATAATGTTAAGTAGATATTTCACCTCTCTATTTATAGTCGACTACATAACCCTATATTCTTGGTTCACTAAGTAATGGAGCCCAAAAAATGAGATAACTCAATAGAACAACCATATATTCCTATATATCTTCACCCAAGTAGCCCATGCTCATGTTGCCGCCATACCCGTATTTTCACCCCACCAAAAGGTTTTCATACTCACTTTATCTCTATTAAACCCTCTTGGTTTCAATACAAAATATATCATCTTAGTTCATATGATCTCCTTGGCTAAGGGGGTTATGGTATACACCTCCCTGAGTCATGCGAATCTCAAGCCAGAAGATAATGCCTTGTTACCAGCAATCCAGCCAACCAAACCCCAAACGTAGTCCGCAATGAACAAAAATAAATGCACTTGAAGATAAAAGATGTTAACACCCATGATCATCCCCTCAAGGCCACAACCTAGTAAGGACAGGAGCATTGTGGACTACGATCAGTAGGGATCACGCGGTATGCCGACTATAAATAGAGTCTCGGAGCTAGAGTCTCGACAACTCTAACTTACGAGATTCATGAGTTTTGGAGGGACTGCACCTTTCCAGTCGCAGACGTTGGTTCAAATACAGTTTAGCCCACATTTTTTATAAAAAAGCAAGGCCCCATTTTTTCTTCTGATTTATGATGATTGAACCAAATTAAAATGAACCAAATTATAAATAAATATAATGAGAAAGAGTAATTGGTGCGAGGGATCCTTCCAGGCCAACATAATGTCTTGAATTACCGCAGAGTGGGCAAACTTGCTTAATCTTCCTGCAAAAAAGGTCACAGGGAGGTCCTCCGGATCTGGCTCCGATGTTTAATTTAGTATTTTGATAAGTAGTCCTTGTTATATGTAGAAATGTCATTACCTTCGCACAGTCAGATGCCCAAAAGAAATCATCCACATGTTTCTCCATTTTTTTATTTGTCTGAAACAAAATGTAGTTCTGATAAATTAAAAAGGAATAAGGGACTCTTTATAATTGCATGGTGTCTTTGTTGATGCTTTTGGCAACTTAAGATGTGTCACTTTATTATGGAAAAAATACATAGAAGTATATGTTTTGTGCTACTCTTTTAACTTTGTTGATTTCACTGTCAAAGATCCTCAATATAATCTACTATGGCGAAGTACAAGTGTTATGGTGAGCCAGAGACACATAAGCGCTCGTAATTTTGGCACCGATTTCCCAGACAATGCAATCACACAAATCTTCCTTGACTTGGCATTGACAATTTCAATGAAGTATTGCATCAACATGCGAAAAATGTTTGGATTAGGGACGGACATAAAAATAAAACATGGTCCCTGTATACCAAGCTTAGCAGGCCAGACGTCTACATCATTGCCAGAAAATTTTTCAGATGACCTAAATGTCAGCCATCTAATGTCTAATAATGGCTCAACATGGAATGAAGATTTTATCCGAAACGACTTCAATCATGAAGAGTCCTCTTATATTGTCTTTGCCAAGGAAAATCAGCTTCCTATATCCTTACAGATGGGCTGGGCACTCAACAATGGACGGTAAATATACCATCAAATCAGATACAATATAAGTCTTAACTTTTCTAATTTATCCTATGCAGGGAATATGGCATCAAGTAGTTCGGACCCTTCTCCTCACTGGAAGAAAATTTGGGCTCTGACAAGACAGCTAGAAATTAAACACTTCCTATGGAGACTATGCAAGAATAATCTACCATCAACAACTAATTTACGACTCACACATGCGCATGCCGAAGTGTTCTAGTTTAAAATAATCTAAAGAGGACACCTCAATGGAACATCTATTTTTTCATTATCCTCTACACCACCAGTTATGGTTTGCGGTAGACCTGCACGAAACGATCTTCAGATTCGAACAACCAAATGCGAACATATGGGTCCAAGATCTCGAAATGAAACCACAAGACATAGGTGCCATTGGCAAGCATCTAGCTATATTGATCAATAAATATACTCCCTCCGTCGTAGCATATTTGCACTCTCACTTTTTTGACACTATTCTTTATTAAAGTTTGACCACATATTTGGACAGATATATGAACAACAATATTATCGTATATGATATTGTTCAATTCGTCCTAACAAATAGTTTTTAAATATTAATTTTTTATTTGTTATTCTTATACATATGTAAATATATTAACGGTTAAACATACTTTTTAATAATAATTGTTGTACAAATAGAGGTGAGACTATTATAATTTATTTATTTAATGATAGTCAAGCCAGAAAAGAAAAAGTGATTGGAGCATCGATCACGCTGATTGGACAGGTTTCGTAACCCATAAAGCTTTAATTAGATTTCCATACTCCGCTGTCCCAGATCAAATTGCACACTTTATCAGATGTCACTATTCATTGTCCAACTTTAACCACATATTTGAATAGATATATAAACAATAATATAATCGTATTTAACGGAGATGGATTCGTCATAACAAGTAATTTCTGAAAAGTAACTTTTTGTTTACCGTTGTTATACGTAGTTAAACATATTAACGATTAGACAAGTTTCTTGATGCGCGTGATAATGATTGCATTGCAATTTGAGCTAGGACAGAGGGAGTATGTTAGATGGTTGTTGAGATTTGGTATTAAAATAGGTGTACAAATAAGGGTGTTAATAGAACCCTTCCTTTTATAATTGTCATTTGTGGAGTGCTCTAATCAAGATTTTCACAATATTGAGAACATAGTTCCCCCTTAAAAACTCAGACATTCTCTCCTTCTTCTACACTATCATAATCCAAGAAACTAGCATATTTCCCTTACAAACTACGCTTTTCGTTCCACTCTAAATTGCTTATTTACATTTTGAAAATCAAACTTTGTATACTTTCACCCTAAATATAAGTGAATATATAAATAATAAATATATCATGTGAGATATTGTTAAATTTGTCTTAACATCTATTTTATAAATATTAATTTTTTATGTAAAATTATTATGAGTAACTAGAAATATTTACGGTCAAACATGTTCATTGAAAATCATAAAAAATAAATAAGCAAAGTGGGACGGAAGGAAGTATACAATAAATTCAATTCTGTGCTTACGAAAACCAGATTAATCCATGTCCATCATCTCTCTCACCTCCATAAAACAAAGCTTCCCTCAGGGTAGAAGAACACACTTAGGACCTGGGAGTGTAAAAAAATTCACCACCATAGATTTTCTCAGGTCCAACAATCAGAATATCAGTACTGCTCCCTAAGAACACACCATTGCCATTGCCATAGCCAAAGTACTCTTTTTTCTTAATTTGCATGTCCCCGACGTGAGATATCACACAGGTGTACTCCTCCCACAACTTCATTTCCTCAGCATTCATCCCCCTAGCTGAGAATGAAGTAGACTTCTTGTTGTTGAAAACTGGGATTGAGGCTTTTTAAAAAAATGAATCTTTACAACTCTCATCATCATTCATGGCTGCAAGAATTCCAAGCCCAACATCCCCATTTGGCTCCTCAAGCAGCCATCAATAGTTCAAGGAAATCTTATTCTTAGTTCAAATACAATACATGGGTGGTCACAAATGCAAGAGACAAAGTAAGGCAACAGAAACCCAAGAGCCTGCAAATACCACATGAACCTGATCAACTCTTATCACAACAACAGCTTAGGAACTCTTTGACTAATAAACTTTGTTGCAGCTGAAGATGGTCCTGGTGGGATTCTCCCTCGCCCGACTTGCATAATCCTGTGCTTTTTCGATTAAGGGTTGGTGAACCAAACCGGCGGATTTCAAAATTAGTCCTCAAATACACTTAACCCATAACAACCTAAACCTATCCCTGCGGATTTCGAGCTAAACCAAACACAATTTTAGTTTCTAACTCAGAACAAACCAACATTATTTAGTAAAAAATGTTAGTAATGCAAATGGGCCAACCAACCCAAAATCAATTTTTGGAAGGAAAAAAATATAAAAAACTTTGTCTTTACTCTTAGTCCCACATGGAAAGTTTAGAAGGGGTGGGTGTAATTTAAATATGGAAATGTTTCACTACTGCTCTGAGTGAGCAAGAGGAATAAGAACTCCTCGCGCACTCCACCGACGCCAACTGACCGCATTGCCCGGACGTGACGAGACGATTCGAGGCGGTCGGATCGGGTTGGTTCACGAGCCCATATTAATCTTTTTGGTCCAAATTAATTTGAGAGCTCAGCATTTATGAGGCTTCTTAGATAATCAAACGTTTTAAAACTAAACCCTACTTTTTTCTCCCTATATTTCATACAGTTAAAACAAGTTTGAAACTTTCTGATATGGTAAAAATAGTGTTAACCTTCAGTGAATATTGGTTTTCAACCTGATTCCAAATTTTAATTGGTCCATGACCGTTCCTATCTGTTCCTATCTTTTAGTCAGTCAAAACTGATTTTCAAACTGTTCCACGTTCTCTGAACTGCTCCACATTATGAGTTGCGATTGTTAGTTCATGAGCAGTTTAGAAGAGAGAATCCACGTCTCTTCCTCTTCTCATTCACCACTTTCTAAACGTTCTCTGAGTTGAACAATTACGAGTTCCTCCTCTGCTACTTGAGTGCACCAGTAAGGGAGGTTTTTGTGGTACCTTGGGAAACAAACGCTTGTGTAGAACCTTGCACTACGGGTTAGGTGAATTTTATTTCAAAGGCAGCGGTTTATCATGCCCATGGTTTTGTTTTCAAACAAAATTATTTTCTTCCAAATCTGTTTTCAAAATATGTATTTCTTTATACTATCTCTTTAAAAGCGAATGACCATACATTGCTTTACGAACATTGTTACTCAAATTCTACCAACAATAATTAATCACATTCACTCTTGAATTATGGCATTTGGGAAAAAACAATCAAAGCCACATTGAGGTATGACATGACAAAGACATTTCAAGTCACAGATATTTCATCTATAAGAGCATGTACAATAGGGTTTCAAAGGGGACTCAATTAAAAATTTGGACGGAACTGAGACAAAAAAACCCTATAGTGGGGTCTCAAAGGGGTTTGCATTGTTGCAAACAAGGGGTCGATCCTTGAAATGGAGACTGGCCCAAATTTGACACGGACTGTCACTTGCGTCCCTACCTTTCATTTTTCCACGTGTTCCCTGGCCCACGTCTCTACCTTCCATTTTCTTTCCCTGCATGAAAAGTTTTTTTAAAAAAATTCGGCCTTTCATTTTGAAAAGTCTTTGGCTTTCATTTTGAAAAGTTTCTTTAAAAATTCTGCCTTTTATTTTGAAAAGTCTCCGTCTTTCATTTTGAAAAGTTTCTTTAAAAAATTTAAATTAAATTTTGGTTCTTTTTAAAAATCTAAATTACATTCTTTGAAAATATATATATGTGGTTCTTTTTAATTATGATTTATAAAATAAGTTTTAAAAATTGAAATTAATTTTGAAAAAATAAAATCCAATTAAAAAATTATAGGTTTAATATTAAATTTCACATTTTAATTTATTTTGTTAGTTACATTTATTTGAATTAAATATTAAAGGTAAAAATAATGAGCAGGATAGACAGAATCAAGTGGGGTCCAAGGAGTTGTCTCAAAGTGGTCTCAACCATTGTGGAGGAAAAAAATGAGTGATTTAGTTGTTGTCTCAATTGCTGAGGTGGAAGAGATAGATTGATTATTCAATGAACTGAAATCACAAAAGGGGTCTCAGAGTGGTTTATGCATTGTACATGGTCAAACAACCACTGATTTAAGAAGGAGATATAGCAGGCTTAGCAGTTCTATCACATGGATGAGATATAGCAGCTCTATTTTAAAAAATTCTGAAGCAGAACTATCCTTAAAAGTGAATTTCATTAGCACCACCTATTAAAATTAATCATTATAAAACACGGCTATTAAAATACAAGAAATTCAATTAATGTTAGATTTTACATCACATAATGGTCTCAGAAGCGTGGATAAATCCATTTAATAATAGCCAACAAAGTTAAATTTTAAAAATATGATTATACATGACAGGACATGAGATTATTAGTTCGAGAGACATATGATTAGCTCAAACCTTAAACATACCTCATATTAAAAAAATAGGAAGAAGACTCTGGTTACTCCATTAGCTAAAGCATTTTTAGAGGCCCGGTAAAGACATCAACTTGAATTTTCTCCACGTTGCGGATGAAATTTACCAATAGACATGATAATCATATATCAATTTGTGAGTATATGATACATAAATTAGTCGAACAGAATTAAATGAAAACTGAAATTTTACCTTTTGCAGTTGTCCTGTATTAGAGATTAATCGAAGGAATCTAACAACATAGCAATGTTCTAAGTCTCTTTACACTCAGTTTAACAAATAAATAAGAAGTGTCTTTGCAACAGCAAATCCATGGGAACAGAAATATTTAAGAAAAAATTATAAAGAATGCTCTTTCTCAAAGGCATCAGTTGATTTCACTAACCCGATGACTTCAAGTCCCAAACCAATAAAAGTTGTTCTCACATCTCCAATTTCTTAAGAACCCAATAGCTTTATGCCCATCAATGCAAAATAGATTAACGATAGGAAACAATTATAGTCATACCATACAAAAGACTTCAAATAACCATTAAAGTACAAATGCACATCTTACAAAAACAGTTCATACCACAAAGCTAACCCGACCCATCATATTCGCCGTCAACACTCAGCAAAAATAAGATATTTTCACTGTTCAATACAACTACATCCCCAAAAATCTACATATAGTCAGGCCTTTTAAAAACTAAAAAACATTAAAAACAAATATTCGAAAACCTTGATCGTACTCTGATCTGAAGGAAATTTCCCTATTTACCTTAAGAAACTTCTAAATCTACAACTTTAGGTGGGATGTGAACTAATTGCAGTGTCCAAATTCCAGGTAAACAGACAATCCCTTTGTGTGGTGATGAAAGGAATGGATAACAGAAGAAGGAGGGGTTTTCTTAGAAGATGGTGAGGTTTAGGGAAAGCCTACACATGGAAACAGACTATGATATAGAGAATGTGGAGTTAATTATGGTAAATCTGCAATAATTTTTAAGCTCCTTGTTGGAAGATCTTGAAAATTGGGATGTAATTGATGAGGTTGCATTGTAAATTGGGGGATTAACTTTTGAAAATATTATTTTTCAATTCATTTTTTGAAAGTGACGTGGAATTATGTGTGCATGTCATCTGGCAAGAATTACGTGTTAACGCCATGTGGCAAGAATGACCCTTTTTAATATACTCACTCTGTCCCACAACTATTGGCCCCTTCACTTTTTCAAAGTTAAATGTAGTAAAATTTGACCATTAATATAAGATTTTATATATATGATAAAAATATCATATGAGATATTGTTAGATTCATCTTAACATCTATTTTCTAAATATCAATTTTTTAATGTTGAATTGGTATAAGTAGCTAGAGATATTGACGGATCATTGGAGACCGTAAAAAAGTAAAGGGGTCAAAAGTAATGGGACGGAGGGAGTATACTGTAGATAAGACTTGGGCATATATATTGAAAATACAGGGGAGACTTCTTTCTGGACAACGGAGAGACCACATCCATGTGTCCGTCAAAAAGGTTAAATCCTCTGGTTGTGGAATATTAAATGAAGTCCTTCGGAAAATCCTTTTTTAATCATTTATATATACAAAAACATTGTTTTAAATTGACCAACGGTTACGCTCTTGGAAAAAAACACCAGCTACAAGCCACGACAGAACGATGGGGAATGACACCGGCTACAAGCCACGACAGAATTGACCAATGACTCAGCAAAAGGAAATGACGAGGAAGCTAAACAAGATAGAGGAAAGGGAGAAAGCCAGAGCGGCTGAGAGCTAGGGAGGACGAAAGCACAATGTCAAGCCAATAAAACTCTTTCATAAGCAAAGAGGCCAGGTTGTTAACTCTTAGCAGAAGGAGTAAAAAGGAGAGAGAGCTGTAGCGCCATGAGAAACAAGTTGAGTGTGACTCTCTCTCTCTCTCCAGGAAGAGGCTCGGCTCAGAGAGAGCAAGAATGTCGGTGACAGTGGCGGAGGGCGGTTAGGATGATGCATACATCTCTCCGAACAAAAGGAGGGAGAGAAGCATGAGGAGCATAATGGTGAAGAGAATCTTATGTTGAAGAAAGGGGTTCAACATTCACGAATAGAGTCTAGCTGTATATAACATACCCTAAGTTGATGATACCCCCCAACAAGGGCAGTACAATGGCAATGAAGGCCCTGAGGATTACCTGCACATATTCTCCACCAACATGGTCATCTTCGCTATACCACATGCCATATGGTGCAACGTACTTGTAACCACCTTTACAATTGCACCTAGGTTTTGGTTCAAAAACCTAAAGAACGAGACTATCGACAACTTCAGCCAGCTGGAACAAAAGTTCCCAGCTCACTTCATCCAGAGGAGAAAGTTCCAAAAAACAGGCCATCATTGCTGGCAGTAAAACAAAAGCCAACAAAGACACTGTCAGAATACTGGGGACAGTTCAATGATGAAGCTAATTAGGTATAAGAAGGGAGAAATGGACACGTTTATAAATGCCCCGAGACACGAGCTTCTGTTGAGATATTGCACCATGAAGCCCCCAAAATCTATTGAGGAGTTGATGAAACGGGTGGGAAATTTTCACAGTGCTAATTTAGCAGATCGTCAAATGAGAGAAGCACTGGCAAGTTCCCGGCCAGCAAAGAAGCAAAACAAGTGGAGACAAGGCTTAAGAAAAGAATGGAGGAGGGCAGGTTCAACATGTCAGATTTTGATATGGAATTTACCCTCCTTTTCAAAAGGCCCAAAAAGGTCCTTGCCTTGGGAGCATCAAATAACATTCTAGAACCTTCCAAAAAATGAAGCTACCTGCTGGCAAAAGAGACATGTCACTGTTTTACGAATATTAAAACGAACATAGCCACAATGCGAACGACTACCTGGACTCGAAGCAATCCATTAACCACAAGTAGGAGAGTTTTAGGAACACAATGATACCTTATTGGAGAATGAAATGAAGGTATGACAAGAATGTATGGTTCATGTTTGATTCAATGTTGAAAAAGTGCAACACCCACAGGCCACAAGGCTATGTTCAATCAACAGAGTGTGGTAGAAAAGATGGATGAAAGGAAAGGTGTGGAATTCGATGTCGAGGAGCAAGGTGGAGGAAGAACTACCATAATACTAGACAACAAGATTAGAGCTGAGAGTGAGGCTTTTGTAAAGTAATGAAATTGGCTGAAAATTAAGTTTAGAGAAAAGTGCATTTTTGACCCTATGTTTCATTCTAAAGTGCAAATGTAACATTGTAAAATATGAAACTGAAAATATAACCTTGGAATTAGTTGTCCAAAATATCAACAGTTAAATTGGTCGGAAATGGGTCAGATGACCATTATACCCCCGAATTAAAAAATTAAATAGAAAAGAGAATAACAACCCTCTATTTTCTTTCTCTTTCCTTTCTATTTCTTCCGCCTCCTTTCTATTTCTGCCTTCTTTTCGCCCCACTCTCCTCTTATCTCATCCGCCTAATTACTCTAAGAGTCACAACTTCATTCCTCTTTTGGCAGCGGCCTCCTGGATTAGGGTTGAGTGGTGGTATCGAGGTTAGGGTTGAGTCGAGTTAGTTGAGTGCGGAGGAATGTGGCGGTTGAGCGGTGGCTTCGAGGCTGGGGTTGGTTGTCATTCGAGGCTGGGGTTGGGTATTGACCGGTGACAGGCGGAGGCGGAGAGGGAGATGGTGGTGGTAGGCAGGGCTGGGCGGAGGAGGAAGCGTGGTGATGGTGTACAGAGATGGAAGCGGCAGAGCGCGGCGGAGCATTGCAGCGTGTAGTGACAGGGCTAGGGTCGAGGGAGAAGATAGGTGGTGGAGAGTGAAGGAGACGTTCGCCGCTGTCGTAAACCTGCAAATATTGATATTCTCAGTGTAAACATTCTCCAAGAGCTCGTTATGGGCCCCGAATGCCTCGTCATTGTCGAGTTCTTCCATGATCACTTTTCCAGTTTACGACGTTGGTGGGTGGGTGCAGGCTGCAGTGTTGGAGAGTTAAGGAGGCAGGGTGGGTCTGGGAGGGAGGGTGGAGAAATGGGTGGTGCGGCGGGTCTGTGCAAATTACGGAGACGGGTTGGGCAAATTCTGGCTACAGGTTGGGCAGATTCTGATGGTTTTTAGGGTTAGAATAGTCATCAATTATTTGAGCCCGAGGGTATTTATGTTTTTTAATGTTTGGTCAACAGCTGACTTCATTGAGTCAATGCCGGAACTGAGCAAAATGGGTATAACTTCAAAATGTTACAAAAACTTATGGTTAGTTTTATACATTCAGATTGTACAAGATCATATATACACTTTTGAAATTTAATAGGGTTATTTATGCACTTTACAAGATCATATATTCACAATTGGCTCTGGTTTAGTGGTAAAACCACACTCTCTATAATTGATAGGTCAAGGGTTCAAAACACACCCCCAGCAAGAATTGTGAATATTAGAGCAATTTCTTGTTGGGGATTACCCAGCGTCATGCGACCGTGTCGGTGGTCCCCGTTGTGGTTTCCCAACCTGCAGGTGGTCGATGTTGGTGAGATCGTGGTGGTTCCGGTTTCGGTGGCGGTGATTCGTTTGTCGTGCAGCATTTGAGTGTTCTCATGATGGCATCCCTAGCTATTTAAATGGGTGGAGTTTCAGTGTGGTGGTTCCAATTTTGGTGGCGGATGTTCGTTGGTGGTGTAGTTTGGGTGTTCTCATGAGGGCGTCCCTAGCTATTCAAATGGATGGAGTTTCAGACTCCATTGAGTTTAAATAGATTCAATGGTGGTATTTGCTAATTAGGTCCTACATTAGGATGTTAACATGTAATTTGGTTGCTTGTATGTAATCTTAAAAAAAAGTGTACATTTCCTTAATGATAAAGATTTAATGATTTATTCCACTATCCTCTATTTATTTACATTATTTTTTCTCATCTCATTTCATTCTTATGCTCAGTCGAATTCACAAATTTTTATCATCTACACAATTAATGATTTAAATTTATTTTCTATAAAGGCTGAGTAGTTTGGAATGGAGGGAGTATATTGTTACAGTAACTGTATTTGTCAAAGGTTTTAACTTATAAGTTAATTTAGTTATAAACTAATCAATTTTTAAATTTTGGTAAATTAATTTAAAAAACCAACTTATTTTCACTATTTTAAGGGAATAAACAGAAACTAGTTTCCCACTACTTTTAAAATAAGTCTTTATTATCTGAAACTTATTTGGATTTCAGTTCATCTCAAATCAATTCAGTTCAGTGTGAATTTAATTTAGTGAAATTTACCTTAATTTAGCCATACATTACTGCTTTCACACACTTATTTTTACTTTAATTCAGTTCAAATCATATCACATTAAATCAGATCATATCATATTATACCAATTCAGATAAATTCTAGAAAATAGGGTGTAAGTCAGTCTTCCTTAAAAATACATGAATTCGGTCGAACACACGAGCATGATTGGAGCTTGAAATGGTACAAGTGCAACTTGGCTAACATGTGGTACCTGTACCTAGCCATTTAATCTAAACTTGAGGACATGGCCATTAATCACGGGGCCGGGGGTCGTCATAAACCAAACTTACTCCATACATTTTGAGTGGCTACTAGGCTTGAGGGGGCACCTAATCCTGCCATAAGCATGAGCTATCTAATTAAAGGGGGACACAATTGATCTCATAGATTTTCAAATTTCATTTTTTAAAATCAAAATTATGTTGATTAATCAAAACTGACAACAAGTACTATTTTTAATTATTAAGGAAACCGTCCGAACCGAATCTGCACATTTTTTGATCAATTTTCTCATACCATGTTTGACCACCGATAACTTTAGTTACGTATATCAACGTTGTATTAAATTTTGATATTTTCAGGGAATTTAACGATATCTCATATGATGATATTGGTATCTATATACTAATTGAAATTTATGGTCAAACACGTGTTAAGAAAGTTGATAAAAAAATATACTTGGATGCGATTTTTAGACTTTGTTCTTCTGAATTTATCTACACTTAGTTTTAATAAAATTTCAAACTACCATTATATTTCAGTTTAATTTGGTATATCATTATTTTCTTGTTGTTATGATTCAGTTTAGTTCAATTTAAGTCAAACAGAAGATCAAATGGGCACAAAAACACAAAAAGTTGTGGTGAAGCTATTGAAAGGTGCTAAAAACATACAAGTAGCACTAATTATGGAAAAGATGCATCATTATAACCCCTTAACACGGATTACTTTAGACAAAACTTTACTACTCAAGATCCCATAAAATTTAAACATGATTCCTCTTTTACTAAAGCACTTTCACAGCCATACATATCAGCAGTAAGATTCTTTTTGCCAATCCCGAAGAAAAGTGACACTTCCTTGATCCTATTTATACAGTAGAAATCTCTATATTGTACGTGCACAAACAAATTACTCCCTCCGGTTCTTTAACATTGACACACTTGCTTTTGGCACAAGAATTTATGAAGGTTTAATGAGTGATTGAGAATTCATTGAAATGGTAAAAAGTAAAATGAGTGGATGAAAACAACCTATAATTTGCCAAGAAAGGAAATGTGCCAATGTTAAAAAATCATCCCAAAAAGGAAAGTGTGCCAATGTTAGAGAACCAGAGGGAGTAGAATTTTAAAGTCAAGTTTGACTCGTTTCTTTGTATATGACACGACTGAATTTAGTTGAATGAAATTTAAAAAATAAAAGGTAAATAGAGTGGATGAAATAAAATAAAATGTAAGCCACTACAGAGATTACAACTAAAATAGAAAAGTGTGTCAATATGAAAGAATCAACAGAGTGAAACCACAACTCAACACTTTGACATGTTACTTTCTGATTTATATCAAAATGAAAATGTTGAAAATAATGATACTGCGATTAAATTAAGTTATATTTTATTCACCATGCACGCAGCTATTCATTTAGATTGTAAATTTTCATTTAATATACCAATGTGAACACTATCATATGCTCCATCATAATATATATTTTTCGTATATTAATTTTATAATTTAATAGCACTTAATTAGATATACTAAATTAATTATCAAACACTTTTCAATTATTAAAACCCAGCATACACATCTACCGATCAAAAAATTGGACCTACACTTTCTTAATAAGGGATTGATTTGATATTTCCTATTTCTATATCAGCCTCTCGATTTTAAATGCTCATTTATGTTGAAAGCGTTTTATGTTATCAGTTCTACCAATTTTTTTTTTTTTGAAATATCAGTTCCACCAATTTGCTCAAATATTTTTTAAAAATTCCAATACAACTTATGGTAGATTTTCCTGTTATAAATTGGTCCTGATTTGCCATTAAAATTCATGTTTCATTTCATCCGTCCTACCAATTTGTTCAGAGGTTTTAGAACACTTCTGAAATGATCAAATCCCTTGGATAGAACAAAGTCAATCCTATATAGGATCTCTCTCATTCACAAAAAACACAACATTTTCCACATGGCTATATGTAATATGTTTGACAGAAAAGATGGTTCTAACACTTCAGGAATTTCCATGAAAATCTAAACAAAAAGCCAACTTTAAACTACTAGTTTGAGTGTGTGTCATGCACGAAAACTACATTTGCAACTAAGGATCAGAGAAAGGGTACCTTCATTAATTTCTACGAATTCCGAATCCCAGGAGGAACCATATCTCCGA